>CM028361.1:36964575-37249575 GCA_016624345.1 Platycodon grandiflorus | reverse complement strand
CAAACTCCATTCACAACAACAGACTTACATTCCATTGTAAGAGTTATTGGTTGTGCAATAAAGTGTCATCATACTTGGTCAGGGTTGGTTATAAGTCTTCCCGGCATCCCAATTCACTTTCCTTCTTTCCCAGGGAGATTGTTAGGTTAGAGAGTCTAGGTTGATGTACTAAGTATGTTTACCTTAGAGTAAACCTCTGCTGAATTTTAATATAAAATATATTTGTTTACATTCAGCCTCTACTTATCTTTCCTGTAATATATGTTTTTATATATATTGTGCAATCTACCATTGGAAAATAATTGTTGCATCTATTGAAGATTCAATACTGCTGATATAATATACTTATATATTTATGCACAACTATCTTTAATCTTCGAAGCTATACTCATGTAGCTAGTTCTTCCGCTCCTTAACGCTTTTACAAAAGCAAAGTATAACAATCTCAACTTCCCAACATTCTTAAAGGCTTATGTAACTACTCAAATGGAGTCTGCTGACACATAGCTATGTCTTTGTAAAAGGAAGTTGACCTTACCTAATAATCATTTCATTTCTGTCCTTAAAACATATTTTAAAATTGGATGAAATATTTATATAAAGGTAACATAGGCTATTCAACCCCCCCTCCCTCTAGCCTATATTATGAGCATAACATGGACCTAACAATATGCGACGTACCATCAAAATTTCAGTTAAACGGGGGGGTGCAAAATATCTTTTCTAGCCATATTTTAAATCTTGGTTACAACTGGATGGTCCATCTCTTTTACATCATATTACTATTTTTGTCGTACTCCCTTTTACCTCACCTAATATTCTTCATAGAGAATATTAAATGGGGATATCTAAGATTCCCTCAATACACCATTAAATGATTTCCACATATCCACGATGGTTACGTGGCAAGTATCCAATAGTGCATTTAGTGAATTGAGGGAATCTAGATATAAAGCGGAGCCAAGTCCGTTATTATCAAAGCAGCCATCAACTCCGGAACTCTGTGGCACTTATTATGTTCTCCGAATCAAAAGTTTTAAACTCAATTACAATGAAACTCTTTATTCTCATATCATCCCTCACTGCGTTTCATCCAACTAAGCCTTGTTAACAATTGTCAAAGTGAGTGCAAAGTAAAATCAGGAAAAATCACCAACTCAAGTAGATCACAAAGACACTAAGGTGAACAATAATGTCGAAAACAAACATAATACTCCCTTCGTCCCGGATAAATGTTCCTAGTTGATAAAAGACAGGAATTAAGAAACATAATTAATGATATGCTGTAAAATGTGTTCCGACGATAATACCCATAACATTAATTGAGTTCAACTATTCTAAATAATTGGGCTTCATTGGGATGTGTTATATTAAATGAAACTTTAAGGGTATATTAGGAAGAAGGATAGAAAATAGGTAGATCAAAAGTCTTTAGGAACATTAGTTGGGACATCCCAAAATAGAAAGTAAGAACATTTATCCGGGACAGAGAGAGTAGTACCTACCTTGAGCGAAAAAAGTTATGGCAGCAGCATATTAATTAATTATTTTTACATATAACTGTTAAAAGTTTGTCTCAATTTCGTTTGGGCATTTCAATTAATAAATTAAAGGAGTCATGCACTCCTAAATTAAGGTTCATTGTGCAACAAGTTTTCTTATTAAGATTATTTATTGTATTTGAGGGAATTGAGAGAATGTAGAAACAAGCGGAGCCAAGTCCGTATTATCAAAGCGACCATCAGCAGACCTCCTTTGGTCTTATTATGTTCTCCAAATCAAGTCTTAAACTCGATTTCAATAAAACCTCCTTATTCTCATATCCTCCCTTACTGCCTTTTGTCCGACTAAGCCTTGTCAATAATTGTCAAACTGAGTGCAAAGTACAATTAGCAGGAAAAATCACCAACTCAAGTAGACCAAGCCAAAAAAGGAAGGATCACAAAAATGTAACCGTACAAATTTGAAAGAAAACATAGGGTAGCTTGAAAGAAAAAGTTATGGCCGTAGCACATTTTTTTATAAATATAAATTGAACTGTTAAAAGTTTGTCTCAATTCCTTTGGGTATGTCGATTACTAGATTATAGGAGCCGAGCATTCTTTAAAGTTTGAATGCATCCTTCATCACCTTGATTCCGAAAAGGAAAGGAGTAGAGGACTTAAAAAGAGTTCAGACCCATTAGCCTTATTGGAGGTGTGTACAAGTTAATTGCTAAGGTGTTATCGCTTCGGTTGAGGAAAGTTATTGGGAAGGTGATTTCAGAGTCTCAGCATGCTTTTGTGGGGGGTTGTCAGATTCTTGATGCGTCGCTTATAGCTAATGAAGCGGTGGATGCTAGGTTGAGAAGTGGAATTCTCGGGCTAGTTTGCTAGCTTGATATCGAAAAGGCTTACGACCATGTGATTGGGATTTTTTGATGTACATGCTATCTAGGGTTCGGGGAAAGATGGAGAGCTTGGATTTTATTCTGCATCTCTTCGGTGAGATATTCAGTGTTGGTCAATGGTGAGCCAGTGGGGTTTTTCCCTCGTTCTAGGGGGTTACGCCAAGGTGATCCTCTATCTTCCTTCTTGTTTATTTTGGTTATGGAAGCACCGAGTCGTCATGGATAAGTCGGTTCTGGGAGGCTTCATTGATGGATTTGATGTGGGTCGGGATAGAAGTTCCTCGGTGACTATCTCATTAACTTTTTGCGGATGACACATTGATTTTTTGCGATGCAAAATCTTCTAAGCTGTTTGGTTGGTCATGCTTTTTTTTCAAGCGGTATCCAGGTTAAGAGTTAATATTGCAAAGAGCGAAATTATGCCAGTTGGGAATGTAGAAGACATTGAGGATTTGGCTTCTTTTATTGGTTATAAGATAGTTTTTCTTCCGACTAGCTATCTTGGTCTTCCTTTGGGGGCTCCTTATGCCGGTTGGGAATGTAGAAGACATTGAGGATTTGGCTTCTTTTATTGGTTATAAGATAGTTTTTCTTCCCACTACCTATCTTGGTCTTCCTTTGGGGGCTCCTTTTAGAAGTAAAGCTATATGAAACCGAGTTATTGAAAGGTTCGAAAGTTGGAAGAGAGAGTTCCTTTCCAAGGGTGGGAGGATAACCCTTATTAGAAGCCAGTCTCTAATTTGCCTGCTAATTTTATGTCTGTTTTTGTGATCCCCTCCTTTGTCGCTAAGAGGCTAGATAAGTTGGAAATAGATTTTTTGTAGGAAGGTTCCATGGACGAGAGGAAATATCACTTGACCAAGTGGGCGACTATGTCTTCTAAGGTCAAGGATGGAAGTTTAGGGGTTAAAGATCTTCGAATTTTTAACACCGCTTTGTTGGGCAAGTGGCTTTGGAGATCCTTGACTAAGAGCGAGGCCTTGTGGATCAAAGTGGTGGTGGGTAAATACGGGAAAGGATCTCATCCTTGTACCGTAATGAAGTGAGTTGTTCTTATGGTGTGAGTGTGTGAAGGAATCCGGAAAGGGTGGGAGTTGTTTAAAAAGCATATTCCCTTTGTCATTGGTCTAGAGACTTAGTTTTTGGGAAGATGTTTGGTGCGAAGAGGTCGAGTTGAGGAGAGCTTTCCTATTGCTCTTTAGCTTCGCTACAAACAAGATTATGGTTAGTGGTGTTCTCCGCTCTTCAGGTGCTTGAGGGAGTAACTTCTTGGAGCCCTCGGTTTTGAAGACAACCTCATAATTGGGAGCTTCAATCCCTTGGCCAGTTTTTTGAGCATCTTATTACAAGGTAAAGGTTAAGCACAGAGGAGTGGATAAAGTCATCTCAACACGGGCTTAGAATAGTAAGTTCTCCGTAAAGGCCTACAATGAGGTTCTGTCGAAAAAGATTAAGACAATGTGGAAGTCGAGGGCCCCGACTAGGGTGGCCTTTTTTGCGTATGAAGGTGTGAATTGGGCTATTTTAACAGGTGATAACTTAAGGGCTCGGAAAAAAGATTTATGTTAATTGGTGCTACATGTGCAAGAGTGATGGAGAAAGTGCAAACCATTAATTACTCCACTGCTGAGTTGCGGAGGAGGTCTGGAATTTTATGCTCAGCTTGTTTCACATTACGTGGGTAATGCCTAGTAGTGTCAGGACCTTTTCCTTAATTGGGCTTATTATAAGCGGCGAAAGAGGAATTATATTTGGGAGGCTGCCCCCTAGGCGTTTGTTGGGTCATCTGGAATGAAAGAAATTGAAGGGCATTCAATAATGTTGAGATGAATGTTGATAAATTCAAGGATTCCATTCTCCAGACTTTATTATTTTGGTGCATGGAGTCGGTTTCTCATACTCCCAATTATTTTGTTGAGTTTGTTAATAGTTTCTCGGTGGGTTAGGTTTGGTGTTGGAGTATACATCGCGTGTACATGGCGCGCCACCTGCGTTGGCACTTTTCTTTTTAAATATTTATTTACTTATCAAAAAAAAATTGTATTTTGGATTCTAAGAAAGGTGGTTCAACTGAAGATTGTTGTACAAGGTGAACACGGCCACCGAAAGTGCTCCTATTCAGGTTAGGAGTGGTATTTTTTGGTAATCCAACAAAGCCTTGACTATTTGCCTATATACAGGCTTTTGGTGTTTACCTCTATGACTGGGCTCTTGGCGTTGAGTAGGGACTACGGTTAGCTAGTGCCTATTATGAGCATAGCTAGTCTCCTAGTGTCCTTTTGGTGAGATCTTCATCTCCTATACAACTTTGAGGGAAAGACTTGAGCGACACCCTTTTGTTGCGAGGCTTTGACAGCATGGTTCTTGTATTCTTGAGAGCGTTTAGGGATAGCATCCTAAGACTTGAGGGGGAGAATCAACAGCCTCTCTACATTCTCTATATTGTTTGCTTTCTCTATTTATTATATATAGTGGATTTGTCGCTTGTCTGAGAGTGGATGTAGTATAAGGAGTTCCTGGGAGAACCACGTTAATACTTTTGTTCCCTTTTGGGTGTTGATCTTGGTTATTCCATTATACCTATCTTTATTGCCCTTAGTTATCCAATTCTTGATGGTGTAAGATCTTCCTACCTTCCGCACGCACCAAGAAGATTGAATCTTGGAATTCTTAATCGAAGAATATCTTTGATTTTATAAAAATAACAATGTCTGTAGCACATTTTCATATCTACCAGTATAATCTCCAATGAAATAGCCCGACTATGGAGGTGCTAACCTGCATGTAGAATGTATTGAAGTCATTGTAGCCATCCCTGCACCAGTTAATGCTCTCATTGTTATTAAGAAATAAAAGTAGCAGGACTAGTAATCCAGTACAATATCCGTAAGGCGAATTCACAAAAGATTTTAACTTCAATTCTATAACATTTAAAAGCATTAATAGCAGTTTCAGTTTAACGGAGCAAAAACCAAACCATTAGGGCTTTACCCGGAGAACATCATTCTCATTTGGTCAATCATTCGTGAATGTATACCAGAATAAAAGGCTTTACCCGCAGCACATCATTCTCATTTGGTCAATCATTTGTGAATGTATACGGGAATATAAAAGGATGTGAATTTACAAATAAACTATAATGAGATTCAATAGAAAATTATCGCACTTCATACACTTCAGGAGGAACGCCTTCATAAGGACGTACAAGCCTTCATGACTACGTAAGGTAGGAAGATCGTACAATAACAAAAACAGGACTTCTGCAATCAAAGCAACTTCAAGAAACAGAGTGCATAAGACACAGGTAAATTTGTGACGGAATGCTTAATATTAAAGTTGAATACATTCTATATTCATTGTAAATTTCATGAATGAATTTGCATTCTCAACATAAATCACAACATCTAAGCAATTGAACAGAGTCTAGTTAAAAGCAATGCAAAAACGCCCTGGAAAAAAGAAAACGAAAAAACAAACAAGCAGAAATTATTCTATCTTCAGAGTACATTCGATATTGAATCCTCTGAGAATGTCAAAAAGAAGAGAAGCAAAAATAAGGTCTCAAACATATTGAAAAGGGTAGCACAATTACTAAGTTCAACAAGAAGTGGTAAATATAACAGGATATAATATAATGCAATACTACAATAACCATCTAAGATTTGATTCCAAGTATTAAAGAAATTTTCAGAAGTCATACAAAAGAGGGAAATGATGGAATGCACGTACTTTTTATAGTACGGAGCATCTCTGTCCAAACGAGCGAGTGTGCCAGCCAAAATAGAGACCTGTAAGTACCACGTGAATTTGGTAAGAAAATAACATAATATTTCACCAGCAAAACTAGCACCAAATGCATAGGGGAGAGGGATGAGAAGACCAAAAAGAAAAACACGACAGCAAGTTGTAAACCTGCATAGAGTTCTTCATGTATAAATACATCAGCTGTAGTGTAGCGAGACCACTAGGAGAACATATTTAACTGATAAGGTCAAAGACAACTAGACAAGTTCAGATGCTAGTTTTAATTGAACGCTTGACGCAGTAAGGACGAATGTGAGCTTAAACAACTCATATTCTATTTTAACTATTTGTCTGGTTAGTAACAAGATCATTGGGAACTGATAAGACTAACATCTGATGCTAGTAACAATCAAAACCAGGTTAACTAGTAGATTGAGATCTTATGTTACCACAAACCTTTAGCACTCCATGGTTCAAGTGACCATATAAGTCTTACATGTCATAACTGGCAGTTTAGTCTATAGTTAATTACCCTGATTTTACTACTCCCTTCGTCCCAAAATGAGTGTCCCTTTCTAAAAAAAATAAATTTGTCTCAAATTGAGTGTCCTTTTTCTAATGGAGTTACTATGTTCTCCTTTGCCAACTAGCATGTGTCAGTGTGCACGCGCAATGACATAATGTGAACTGGGTATATATGTATATGTGCTACTAATATTGCTTAAAAGTCAATTTCCTTAATTTCCATGAAAAACCAAAAATTGACACTCATTTTGGGACCGAGGGAGTATAATTTATCTTTTTGTTTTCATCCCTATACCAAAGAATTCACATGAAGAGGAGGTCAGAAACCTCAAGCAAACATGAGCAAAATGTCATCTATAAGGTAAATGTGCAGAGTCTCCGAAGAATAGCTTTTAAGGTAACAACCTCTGAGCTCTACTACATGGAGCTATAGTGACTGTCAACTGAAGTGATTTCAACATTAAGGAAAAAATAAATGGATCATAAAGTGGAGAGTCAATTTTCGCCCTTTCCATTTTTTTTTATTCACCACTATAAATTGATTATCTATCATTTCTGGTAAACTGTTATAGACTACAGTCAGCAAGATTGAAGTAAAGAGAACAATTGGAAAACCGTAAGCAGAATTTCTAAAGATGCCAAGGCAAACTATAGGAGATGTATGCAACACTAAATGTACAAAGGAAAATGAAATGATAGGCTTAGATAAGTGAAACTACAAAGTGATTTATGTACCTTCTCTCCACTATCATTACCAACAACCCTGATTTCAAGTCCAACACAAGCAGCCTCTGGAGCAAGAGGAATCTCTTCATAGCTCAAGAATTGTATTGCAGTAGGATCATAGCGAAAGAAGCCAAAATCATGAACCTAAAAAATAATGGCATACTATTTAGTGTCAAGCATGTGAGCAACTCCAGAAGTCCAATATATATTTGATAAAGCATGCAAACACAGTTTGGTATAAGCGCATCTGTATTGGCTGCCATGTGAATGAAGCCTAAGCCAGAAGGCACCACCAATAATCTAGCACTAACAACCCCCTGGGGCAGGGTTCGACACCGTGACACCTGACACACTGAGGCACGGCTGGGACACACCCAGAAGTATCTGGTTATTTTTTGTTTTTAAATATACGACACCGGTTTTCTAATTTATTTTGTTTTTTTAATCCAACATGCTGGGACAAGCCAGGACACTCCAGGATACGCTGGGGGCCAAATTTAACTTTTGGGGGATCAAAATATAAACAAAAGAACTTTTCATTAAATCAATAAAAATAAAAATGAAACCCGTAAATATCTATTTACCCAAATCTAGGGAAAGATCCACGTTGACCGCAAAGCGAGAGAGAGGGACTGCGAGAGAGAGAGAGAGAGAGAGAGAGACCAAGGAGAAGAAAGCTCTGCAAGAAGCAAACCTCTGTCGTCTTCATGCCTCTTCAGAATTTTGTCTTCTTCTCGGCTGTTGTATAGATTTTCAATTTTATCAGTCTCTTACTTTGACTTGAATCCTCTGCCCATACTTGAGATTTTCTGGGTTATACCCAAACTTATATGGTTTCATTATAAGACCTTTGTTTATGTTTTTCTTTTGATGAATTTCAAATTGTCAAGCTTTTTAGTTTTATTTGATATATGACTATTTTAAGTTATTTGTTAGTAAACATGTGTTGCTTGTTCGTTTTGAAGTTTATGATGTTAATTGTTTTTATTATTTGTTAGCATACAGTATATATAATAATATTATTATATAATATATATTTATACATACATATATATATACTATATATGTATACATATATAAACAAATTATAAATTTATATACGTGTCCCACAATGTGTCGTGTCGGAACTTTTTTAAAAGTTTGGTGTTGCAGTGTCCAATGTGTTAGTGTCACTGTGTCGGTGCTTTTTAGCCAATAATATTTGAATTACTCGTTACCGAAAACTAAGGATAAATATGAATGGCACCAACAACCTTTCTTTTACATTTCTGCCCATTTACGAGAAATTCCCAGGAAATCAAGCAAACCATCCCTTTACTTACGCACATGCACTTTCCTTTGTGCAACAAAAAGCAACCATCCACGGGAAAAGGGAGCTCAAAAAGACTCACATGTGTCATATTTTCTTGAAGTAATACACATCCACTCACGTATCAAACAGACTCGCAGCACTTACAAATATCACTATGGGAGTTGTATGACCACCAGTCACAATAATAGTCATGATTCATATTTGCACCGCATTCCCAAGGAAAGACGGCCAACATACAAAACATAAGTTCTGTCTGTATCCAACATATAAGAATTTCTAGAAATGTAATTTGTGGATAAGTATTAGAATATTTCCTTCTTCCTTCCATTAAAAATTACAGAGCCTCCATTAGGACCTCTACTTTGATTGTTGTCAATCAATCCATGACTGCAAGGTTTTATTTTCTAGATTCAATTTAAAATGAATATATATATATATATATATATATATATATATATAAAATGTAAAGCCGCAATTTTTTTCAATTAAAACTAGAGAAAGAAAAAAAAACTATGAAGTCTATGTTGAGATAAGACTAGAAATTTTCAACCAAATACCCAAACTGGCTCAACATCAAAACCTATGCCTAGTCTGTGTAGCAGATACCATCACATGAGATTTACAGGAACCTGAAAATCTAAAACCAGCATTTACACAATCAAAAAACACACTTAAAACATTAACCCCAACCAACTGATGCAGAAAGAGATACTACAGATTTGTGCAAAACAGACAGACACAATAGTGAGCAACTCACCGGGTCTCTGTAGACGGGATACACAGGAATCTCTTCACGGTTAACAAACATGGCTTCCGCAACAACGGGACCTGTTTAATAAAAAAAATAATTAAAAGCAATTAAACCAGATGAAATTTATTACGTTAATGTACATTTATTCACCACGATCATCGGAAAATACAATCAAGAAAAGGAATTAACTTGCATAGTTCAAGTAAATTTCCGGACTTTAGACCAATTATCATAAAATTACAGCAAGAACAGCATTAAAGCTTAAACAAATTTAAAAAAAAAACTACCTGGTTTGACCACATGTCGATTGGTCAATATGATTCCACGAACTTTATCAACTACAAAGCCAGTGGCGTAGCTTGCACCTGCTGACTCAGTATCAAAGGCTCGACAAGCGGTTGTCCGGAGCACAACCACCGCTGGAACGACTTTGTGTAGTGCCTTCCTCCAGTCCTCGGCGGTCGCGAGATTCTCCTTGAACGGGGGGTCGATCTCCATACACAGTTCCTCCTTCATACCTGATTCCACCCTTGCTTCACCGTCCGATCCCAAACTCTCCAATTGATCCCCCATTCTCTCTCCAAATTCACTCCAAGTGTTTTCAATTACGCTCGTATTAAAAATTTCAACTAAAATTACGAGAAATTAAAGTTGATAACAGTTGTATGATTTGGTTAGGGTTTTAGATGAAGAAAAAGAAAAGTTCAGAATTAGATCTTTTACGGGGAATTTGTGTATAATATTCGTCTCGGAGTACGACGGTGACGAAACTCCGTCGACGGTGGTGTAGCTTTCTCTCTCCTCCTCTGTATGTGTGTGAGAGAGAGAAATGGAGAGGGAGTGTGTTCGATGAATGTAAAGGATTGTATGAACAGATTTGAGTTGGCTGTTGTATGCACTGAGTTGAGTTGGCTGCTGACTGGTTTATTCACTCTTTGTTGTGCTCCCTCAGTCCCTAAAATAGTGCTTTTCTTTTTATTATTTTATTTTTTCTTCTATATTAATTATAAATCACATACATATGGGTATTAAAAAAAATTATACATTATATCAATATTAATAATCAAATTAATTATTTTTTCTTAATCTGTATATCTGGTCAAATAAGACAATAATTAAGGTACAGAAGGAGTAATATATATTTTATGGATATCCTTTTGGCCGGTTACAAAAAAAAAGTCATATGACAAAGCTTATTGAGAAGCTTCAACGAAGCTTACTGGAGAAGTTTTACGAAGCTTGAGGAAGTTTTGCGAAGCTTACCGAAAAAACTTTAGGAAAGCTTACTGGAAAAGCTTTACGAAGCTTACTGAGGAAGCTTTAGGGAAGCTTACTAAAGAAGCTTTACAAAGCTTAATAAAGAAGTATCGACTATTATAAATAGCAAGCTCGTGTTTTCATTTTGACTTACTCCTGAATAGTTCCTTCTCTCTTTTCTCGTCTTGTATTATACATTGCTCCAAAAAATAAAATTATCTATTTCATTTACAGTATATTTTTACTTTACTTTCTTATCTTATACTCCCTCCGTCCCTAAATTATTGTCTGGGTTGACCCGGTACACGGATTAAGAAAACTCAATTGATTTGATTATTAATATTAGAATAGTATTGAAAAAGTGTGTTGTTTCCTTTAATATCCATGTGTATGTGGCCCATAATTAAAGTAGTAAGAAAAAATAAGGGTAAAATAAAAGTGATGTTCTAAAAAGGAAAGTTTCAAACAAAACAATTATTTTGGGACGAACGAAAAAAGAAAGAAAGACAATAATTTAGGGATGGATGGAGTATAACACTCTTTCATTTGTTCATGTTTATACTATTACAGTAACAACCCTTGGTGTTTGGATATTACAGGATCTCCCCTGAAATTTGTTTGACTTAGAGGCGATCAAGTTAGCTTCATGGATGGATATGGGTACACCCAAAAACTTATATCGTTAGTCTAATCAGATCCAGAGGATCCAGGATTTTAGTATCACGTAGGCTTGGAATTTAAAAAATATTGTAAACAGTAATAACCGTATAAAATAACTTCATTTATTAAAAAAAGAAGTTATATATAGTTGGTGACTTAACGAGCCTTACCCATTAAACACAAAAAAAAAAAAAAACAACAACAACAACAACAACATTTTGAAATACTGTAAAGATAGCGATTAAAGAGTTCAATTAAATATTAACATTTCGGGACTAAAATGATCTAAAAATAGTTGCTACAAATTTAGCATGCAAATATATCACATTTTTTCATATAATCAAACTATCAAAGCCTATAAACTTAAAGAGTTAAACTACGAGAATTAGAAAGTATGTCGAATGAAGGAGGGATGGGAGATGTAAATGTTTGTTGTACATATTTTTGCAAATTTTGAGGTGGGCTTGAGCCCCCCCTCGGACACCCTTTAGATTCGCCCATGATCAGATCCATTAGTCAGTTAATATTAATCAATCTAAGTTCGAATCCATTACTAGTTCAAAATTCAAATATCCGACTAAATATTCGCTTCAATCCGATTAATAAACCCCAAAAAATAGATGAAAAAAAAACGTAGAAGAAATGTATACTATGCGATGCTTATCTTAGTTTTAAATGATGAATTGGTGAACTTATACTAATTGGAACTTGGAAGATTCTTGTTGGAAATTGACTCTGGAAGATGAATACTCATTGCTTAGGATGTTAGGCTAACAAGAAAATAGAATGAACTAATATTTCAAGGTGCGTATATAATTAAGGAGATCAAAAATAGCTTAGGGCAGGGCAATGTGAGAATACTAGATAAACATGGTACGTAGTACTTAGGATGTAATAGTAAACTAGTATTACACCCGTGCGTTAAACGCACGGTCATATATGTTTTTCAATTAAATCTATACTTAAGCAAATTATTACGGATAAACAAAATTAAGAGGATAAACAAAATTAAGAGAATACATTAAGGAAATATAAAGTTAGGGACAACTACTTAAATAGAAATTTAGATTTGTAACAATAATATTATAAATTCTTAAAAATTTCCTTATACAAAACATTTGTTGTTTTATTTGTTGACTTTCCATCTTCATCAGCTATCAATATCTTTAGTCCAGAACGGTTTGTTACCCTAGAAACGGCGACATACAACTGCCCATGGCTGAACACTGATTTTTTCAGAAAGAGTCCTACGTGAGACAGTGATTGACCTTGACTTTTGTTAATTGTCATTGCATACGAAACTACCAGTGAAAATTGTCTTCTCTGAAACTTGAAAGGCAATCTCACATCTGATGGAGTCAATGACATTCTTGGGATAAACACTTTGTCTCCAACATTGCTTCCATTCAAAATTTTAGCTTCAACAACGTGATTCCCAAGCTTTGTAATGATTAGTCTTGTTCCATTGCACAACCCTGCAGCATGGTCAATGTTTCTTAACAACATGACTGAAACTCCAAGCTTAAGCGTTAGTTCATGGCTAGGCAATCCCGAACACTTTATACTATTCAAAAACTCCGTAGAATGAAATGAAGTCTAAAAAGATACCATCCAAAAAAAGTTCCCAAGTAGGAATAGTTCAACATTAGGGATAATAAGATACAACTTTTAAACAACGAAATGGAGTCTGAAAACAATTGCTCATGTCCAAAAAAGTTCCCAAGTAGTATGAGTTCAACATTAGGGATAATAAGATGCAACTCTAAACTCTTTAATCCTTTTCGGTCTTTATGATTACGTCACTCTTGAATTTTACTTTTGTTGACGAACTCCCATCCTCAACTCTGTAACTTGTTGCTGTGTCCTCGCTTTGTAAAAGACGACGTTGTTTAGAGGCACTTTTTAGTGTTGTCTCATCGTTGTCATCAACAGAATCGTTTATCTGTGAAGTGTCATTCAAACAATAAACATGTTAATCTTTTAATAATGATATAAATTGATAGATATGTTAACTATTTAGTTTTTACCTCTATGACTTCTTCACCTGCCTCCAACAGTGCCGATAGAACATCTTTCCTCTGAAAAGAATAAAATAGTCATTGTAGCATGTATCAATTAAATTTTAATTAAGTACTTTTTCTTTTGTACGTACCCTTTTGATGCCAACGTTTGTTTTCTTAAACTTATCTATCAATTTCTCATCAGTTGAAATACGGCTCACTGAATAAACCTTCTAACACGTAATGTTTTCTGTTTTAAGTGAACCTTAAAGAGAATAGTTCGCCCAACCAAACACTCGATCTCTTACGGGCGACTTTCATTCAAAGTAGCAAAGCCACTTATCTTGTCTGCTGTATTTTTCCCTCCAATAGCAGTCTGCATGAAACCAAGTTGATTATTAATCATTACGCAACAATTAGGGCAAATAGTTTGTTCAAATGTTTGATCTTACCTTGCAAATTTGCTCTTTTAAGCATGTAATTGTCTTCCCAATTAGAGTTTCACAAGCTTGATCCCACAGTAAAAATGTTGCACAATTGTTTCCTGAAAGGACATTTACCTTCACCTTATACCTTGGTACTGCATTAGTGTCAGCCCTATTGCATGCATCACAAAAGTACCCAGAGGTTGGTTACTTAATTTCCGCACTGCTACAACTTATATAGTACCAATGTCCATCTGAAATCATTTCAGAAATCTGGCCAACAACCCAATGGTATCCATCCTTCAAAAATAAAAAATAAAAGTGAAATCAGGATTTAACTTAATTCTTGATTTACTCGTTTATAATTGTATAAAGTTTGGGACATTGTACTATAATTCATGTTGAAAAATAATAGTCTTGATAGAACCTGGGAACATGTTAATATTTCAGCAACTGACATAACTTCTATAGTTCCTGACTCAAGTTCCTCCGATGCACATCCGGTAGTGGTTGAGGACAACTGAACAATTTTCTGGGATGAATTGGAATCCCCAAGCAACATCCTAATGAAATATTTGTAATTAAATAATGTTAAGTCTGATCTTACTTTGATATAAGTATCATAACTTTTATTCCAATGTTGATATTTTTTTGCAATTATTCAAGTGACTCATAAAAAAAATAGGATAATAACGTATTGATATTATTACCTTTTCATCTCATCTATTTCTGGCACCATTGGATCAGCTAATATTTTAGTTGCAAAGAAGGCGTTTGAGATTGTTATTTGCCCTATATTGTAGAATATTTCAAAGGGGTCAAATTAAACTATATTAAATGTGTTGTATATAAATAGTTTTAGGATTTATACTTCCTTGAAATGTCTTAGGCTTGCATAGTTGGAGCAACACTACTAATGTATCATTGTTTATTTCTTCAATATGCGTCAAGATCTCATCGGCATATGTTCCCCATAATGTGCACTTGAGTCTATTTTGTCTACAATCATATAGCTAACATAATTATCAAAGAATAACAAAGATGTATAAATGACAGATTGCATGTAAAAAGGTTAGAGGATGTACTCTAGGTCCTCTAGCTCAATGTCAATGTACTTGGAATTTGGCATGGAGCGATTGTATGGTGATGCTTCAACAAACCTTTACCAACAACTTTACCCAAGACATCGCATTTGAAAACATTTGTCATATTAGTGAAATGGACGATATAAATAATTTAAGTTAATATACATAGGTGATTAGCAGAAACTACCTAGTAATCCAGCTTCATCCACGTTTGTGATTGACATAATTTCTGGAAATTTTGTAATTTGGTATATTGTCTTTGGAAAGTTCTTGTCCCCAATCGTAAATACGTCAGTTGTTGACATAAGTAGTAACTTGTACTTGTGGGTTGTTATACGGTATTTGCCTTGATTATTGGCCACGCAAACGTTCGAGAGGTAGTATCGTTCTCTCGGAATAATAATTCAATTTCTTAACTAATGTTTTGTTAATTGAAGCGTGAATTCTTTGGCCCTGTAACTCGAAGAAAATAGTTATAGGGTTTTAACATAACTGTTGATTTATAATGTTACAAAATAAAATAATTGTGAAGATTATTTTTGTTATAATAAAATAAAAGAATTGAGAAGACTTTACGTACGCACCTTAGCATCCACAAGAACCAACTCCATGCTTGGTGGGAGCTTCAATTGATTATCTACTGGAACACACCATTTTCTTAAAAGTCTAACCTTTAAAATCCAGTTTGATCTACCTGTGTGAATGTCTTTTAAAAGGGAAGGAACAAAATATGTTTTTTCTTCCACAAACTCCATCTCTTTTGGACAGCTTCAATAATATGAATTTAATTTTTTTTTTGCAGAGAAATTAAGGAACTCACTCAAATGACAAATATATATGTACATAAATAGTTGAAGACTGGGAAACCCAAAGGTCACTTTTGTTACTGTTTGAGACAGCATGTGCAAAGAATTTTTAAATTTGGCCTGTATAATAATTAATTATAGTTAATTGGGGAGTAACATCTCAAACGTGATTGGATTATAGGTGTGCTTAGGGCGTCCACAGTGGATGACTGGATCCACTCTCTAAAAACCAATTTTAGAGATTTTTAGAGATTTTTATCCTCCCTTGATCCTACAGTGGTTCCTCTAGTCCACCCTCTATCTCTAAAATCAACTAAATCACCCTCTAAATATAGGGGGAGTTTTAACATGAATAGTGACTCAAATCCTCTACATTTTCCTCACTTTATTTGAGCACAATATACTTTTGTTTAATATTTTGGAATGAAAATTATTAAAATATACTCTGTCATTAAATTATTGTCTTATTTTTTTTTATCCGTTCCAAAATAATTATCTTATTTTTTTTATCCGTCCTTAAATAATTGTCTTGTTTGAAATTTTCATAGGTTAGGAGATCATTTTTACCATTTTACCCTTATTTTTTCTCTATTTTAATTATGTGTCATATACACATGGACATTAAAAGAAACTACACATTATACCAATATTAATAATTAAGTCAGTTATTTTTGTTAATCGGGTGCCTAGTCAAATAAGACAATAATTTAGGGACGGAGAGAGTACAATATATTTTTCATAGTATATAAAATTTAAAATATTTTATTTTAATTGTGATGGAAAATATAAATAAAAAAGAAAAATATAATGGTTTGTTAGTTGAGATAAGAGATATTTAATTTTTAGAGAGTTATATAGAGAGTGCTTGTTGGAGTGAGTTTTTTTTTAGAGTGTTAAAAAAGTAAAACTTGAACGAAAAACGAGGTGTTTAGAGTGTGATATAGAGATATATAGGGAGGGCTTATTGTGGACGCTCTTAGGTGTAATTTGAGTGGGAAACCCAAAGGTTACCTTTGTTACTGTTCCAGAATTTAAATCAAAACTGCTTCCCAACAACAGAATTTGAAGAGTAATACGAAATTCAAATATTTGTTTGAATTTATAGCAATTAATGAATGCTAAGTCTAATACCAATTTTCAATAACAAAACTTTGTTGAAAATAGACAAAAAAGAATTGAAAAATATTAGAGCACGTTTAGTGTAACATTAAAATGAATCTTCCAATCACGACTTTTGTTTTATAAATGCGTAGATATCATATTAAAACATGTTTTTTTCCTTTAACAGATTTTAAAACATGCTTTTGTTTTATAAATGCGATAATTCAAATGCTTTAACGCAGCGTTTTTCGTTTTGCAAAGATTGAAACACAATTTTTGCAAACACTCCATTTTATCTATGTGTTTTGGCCAAAATATACAACCAAACGGACTCTTAGTAAATTCAAATTTCATTCGATACGTTAATAGTTTACCGAGTTCGAATAATAAGATCAGCCGTGTCAATCAATATTTAGCCTTTTTGCCTTGGGCTTTGATTGAATTTTGGCGAAACTCGGATCCCTAAACAGGCTTAGATCAAGTGTTTTGATTAAAAGACTTCATTGGCCACTATAATTGAAAACAAAAGATTTGGTAAAGACGATTGGCCCATGTCAGATATGCAGTTTTGGCACAAACATTTTTTTTTTTTTTTTTAAGGGTGAATTACAGGCCGGTCCTTTTTTTAACATTTGTAATCGCTTCAGTCCACTCATTTTTTTTTAAAATTGAAAAAAGATATTTTTGGGGTGAAAAAATGATTATGTCATTAATGAAAGAAAAACATGCGCGCATTAGTAACCCATGGCATCACGATGAGTAATCCAAGGCATCGCGTGAGTTAATCATTGCGATGAGCAACAAAGGCATCGCGATTCGCGATAAACAACCAAGGCATCGCGATGAGCAACAAAGGCATCGCGATTAGTAACCAAGGCATCTTGATGAGCAACAAAGGCATCACGATGAGCAACAAAGGCACCGTTTGAATTTCAACCACTGGATCTGTTGCGTTGCCCAGCATACTGCGATTGGCGAATTAAAGACATCCTGTTGCCCAATTTAAGGCATCCCGATGCCCATTTTAAGGCATCTCGACGCCCAATTTAAGGTATCTAGATGTCAAATTTAAAATAATATCAAAATCGATTAAAATAGTTATTTTTGGTTGGAAAAATTTACATACAAATATGGTATTGACTTTCTATAACAGTATAGTATTGATATTATACAAAATTCAAACTCAAATCATTGATTAAAGTCCCAAAATCAGTCAAAGAACATCTCCTTCTGTTTTCAGACAGCACACTGCCAATTCGATTTGGATCTCAAAAATAGTATTTTTTTGGTAGAAAAATTATACACAAATGTAGTACTAAGTTAGGATAACAATATGAGATTGATTTTAAACAAATTCGAAGCTTAAAACATATATTAAAGTGACCAAAACAGCCCAAGAATAAAGAAAAACGGGATGAACTCAAAAAATTCAAATTTGATCAAATTGTGATCAAATTCATATTCTATGCATGGAAATTGATACCCAAACATAAGGAAAGACTATATTAACAACATGAAATTATTTATACATCAATTCGAACCTCAAATATGAAATAACGATGTTGTTGAGGGCATTTTAGAAAGAAAATTCTCAAAGTGTCTTTTAGCGGTTAAAAAAAAAGGGTAGACTGGAGAGAAAAAAAGTTTCAGAAAGTAGACCGACCAGCAATTTCCTATTTTTTTACTCAAAACTCTTTTTATAGTAAAAGTATAATTATATTTGTACAAATATACAACATTTGGAGTGGTGTATTACAATAGCTTAAGTGTGTTTAGAGTATAATGATTATTGACATTCGTTGTATATTCTTTTTAATAAAATTTCTCGATATTCCTTGGACGAATTGGTCATCTCTAGATATTGATTAAGCCATACCAACACATTTATTATTATTATTATTATTATTATTATCATCAGTAGTAGTAGTGGTATTAGAATTATTATTATTAGTATTAGTATTGCTTTTGATGGGTAGAAATGTACTTCAACCTTGGTACAGACTATCTATCATTCTATTTATCATACTCCCTTCGTTCTTAAATTATTGTCTTATTTGATCTGACATATGAATTAAGAAAAAATAATTAATTTGATTATTAATATTAGTATAATGTGTAGTTTTTTTAGTGTTCATGTGCATGTGGCCCATAATTAAAGTAGAAAGAAAACTTAAGGGTAAAATGATAAAAGTGTTGTATTAAAAAGAAAATTTTCAAATAAAATAATTATTTTAAGACCGACAAAAAAAAATAAAGACAATAATTTAAGGACAGAATTAGTAATATCTATGAAGGAGAACGCCAATTAAAGTTTTGGATGGCAACCAAACTAAACCATTATTCATGAGTTAGTTCTAAAGCAAGATGTACATGAACCACATTCAAATTTTAGATTCGAAGAGGTGACATATCAGTGAAATGGGAGCCACTAAAAGTAAATATGGATGATAGTACCATCATGGTACACCAAACGGGAGCAACGAAAGGGTCAACCCTGCAGGAGCGATTGGGTCTCAGGAAATTAGTTAGGTGGTTTCGAGCTAATTTGGATTATGCAAGTAGTTTTACAGCTGAATCACAGTGTATTAATAGAGCTATCAAAATGGGTTAGCAGGACGGGTTGATCCGTAACCCCCCATAATCTGACATCAAACGGGATGGGGTGAGCTGACCCGTCAAACTAGTGGGACTGTAAATACTCAACCCAACCCAATTCACCTTAGGTTACAGGTCAGGGCAAACCAACCCGCCAAAAAAAGTGTGGTTTTAAAAAATATTATCTAACCAATTAAAGCAAAAAAATTATAAAAAATTGTCATATAAGATTCACAACTATTTTTCATTTCATTAGTACAAAAATCATAAAAGAATTTAACTAATTAAAGCTAAACATAATATGGTGAAATATAACCACATTTCTTAAGACTCAAAACTAAAATCCATACAACATAAACAAAGATATCCAAAAAAGAAACAACATAAAAGTGAACAAAATTAAATTGGGGGGTTGGCCCGCGCCTAACCCTCCCCAACCTGGTTCCGTCCGTGACCCACTCGGTCCTAACCCGTTTGACCAGTTCCTAAATAGGATTGAATTTCATCAATCCAACCAGTTTTTTTTAGGTGGCGGGATGGCTGGCCCGACAGATTAAGCCCATTTTGACAGCTCCAAGTGTATATACCATGATCTTCAAAATATGAATTTTAAGAAGGGCAAAACACACACTTGGGCCACAGTACTTTTCAAAAGGTTACAATCGAACACTGAAAGTTTAAAACTATTAATTGGATCACTATACATTAGTTATGATACAACAAGCTCATGTTTTGGACGACGTTAATTCAGTCGTTAAACTAACATGAAACACCAATTTTATCCTTGTTTTCATCTTCATCTTTACTAATCAAGAAAAAACAAATAGTAACCTCAAATATAACCTAAAGAGTAAAAGAAAGGGAAAATATTTGTGCTTTGTTTCACAAACAGTTAACTACTCTTTCTAAACCCTTGAGTTTTACTAAGTTATTTATTTAGTGATTAATTATTATTGTATAAGGGATTTCTCTCGTGGTATCGGAGGGGGTTGATCCAAGTTCGCTCGTCACTCTCATCGCTACTTGTTCTACTCGTACTCTTTATCTATCTTCAAAGTTTACATGCATCGTACGTGTGGGAGCGTGTTAGAACTGTTATCACACATCGACTAAATAAATAACTCATGACTAGTATATAGGTTTGAGTGACTACTCCACCTAACACTAATTGGTTATAGGATGGAACCTTCGATATAGTCATGTCTGGTCCGGGCAAAACCCATGCCCACACTCAGGCTTCCCTAGTCCAATCTAATTCTCTCACAATCTTTACTATATATCAAAAAGAATTTTTAGCTCTAATTTCCCATTCTTTATGTAAACTTTAACAATAGAGATCATATTATATTTTTCAAGAATTCATAATTGCTTTCTATTTTTATTTGGACATCATGTTATGCTTTGTTACCACTTCAGAACATCATAATTAAGTCAAAACATAATAAATATAGAAATTATATTAATGTTATTTTATATCATAATAAATTTGCAAATAATTTTAAAAATACTAAACGAGCGAACTTTAAACATAATTTTTTATTCCTACCAATATATATGTTTTTCAAAAATACTCCCTTTACATTTTCTCTTACTTTATTATTTTTGCATTAGTCTTCTGCACAATTCCTTTAGATTTCATAAAAAAAAGGGAAGCCAGAAGTGGTCTTCATAATTAAATACCTATTTATACATTAAACAATGTATATGATCATACTAGTGGAGTATTTATATTCTACACATATACTATCTCCGTCCGAAAATAAGTATCTAAAATAGTTGGGGTCTTTTCCCCTTTACCTTTTCCTTATATTGAAGCTATTACTACCCCTACATAATTAGACTAGAATACGCACGCATACATGGAAAATGAACTATATATATATATATATATATTCATCAGCTAGAATATATATGCATACATTGAAATTAATTAGTGGAACTTAACTAACTCAAACATGCTTTCTCCTCTTCTTTAGACGCGTTTGTTTAATCCTTGGTTTAAACAAACATGTTTTGTCTTTGTCTTTGTCTTTTTTATTCTTTGGTTTTTTGGCAATGACATTCTTTGTTGGATGTCACTTTTGTCTTTTATATATATATGTGTTGTGTACTACTAATATAAGTAGATTTTTTATGGGTCTGTTCCCACTTCTCCGAGTAAAGTTTCAGAATTGAAATTTTGTTTTTTTATTATCACTTTCTTTGTTTTTTTAGGCTTTGGATTCACCGGTTTCTCTCTTTTACGAGTAGTTTTTTTTTTTTTATCATTGTAAAATAAAAATTCAAAAGTCAAAAACCATCTCAAAACCTCTATGCCAAACACACCCTGTAAGATCTTGCTAATGAGTGCACTTGTGATAATTGTTAAGGTTTTTTTTTAATGAAAATTAAAATAATTGCTAATATATTGGAGGTTGTTTTTAATAATTTGGGTATATTTTCAACGCACTTTTTTTTTTTTTCATTTAAAAAACAAGTGTTATAAAGATACTCCCTCCGTTCCATGCAAAGAATTCACTATTCTATATATTTTGAAATGTTCCACTTAAAGAGTCCAATTTAAAAAATTACGCTTATAATTTTCATAGCATTTCATCTTTACTCTCCAATAGTATTGTAAGCATCTTAGTTATGTTTAAATATTTTTGTAATTATGACAAACTCCAATGATACTAATATATCCCTTAATTATTGAACTTTTCAAACGAGGATTCTTTGAATGAAACTGAGGGAGTATTTATTAGGAAGTCTCATGTTTATATTCTATTCATCTTTCTTTCATGATAACTAGTTATAGAGCACGTGCTCCGCACGTGTTTAATTTAATTTTAATTTTAATTGATACATTTTAAAAATAATTTTAAAAACAATTATTGTGATTGAATATATGCGTTTGTTGACTTAATCTTTGACCAAAGTTATGTATTGTTAATATATGCAAATTGGTGGTCGTTTATTATAATATTTTTATTTCAGAAGAATAAGTGTTTTTTTATTAGTGGACAATATATGTATTTTTGCTTCTATACATTTTTTAAGTATCCTTTAATAATTTGGTAAAAAAAAAAATCCTTTCATGATATCAAATTGATGGGTTTATTATTAATTTTTTTTATCTTGCACTTAATAAATATATTTTAGACATATATTTGAAGAATTTTTACAAAATTAAAAATAAAATATTGACTTTAGGACATATTGAAGAAAGATAACATTTTTCTGAACAAAGGGGAATTGTATAAGGATTGAATATAATTATATTTTTTAAATTAAATTTTGAAGATCATTCAATGATTAGAAAATATTTAGTTGAATACTATATTTACATATTTTTGATACACTATCAGTGTGAATTTTTTTTCACAAAAATATAAATTTTTTTTGATGAAATGATTTCGATTTTTGTTGATATGTATCATATATTATAGACATTATTGTTGGACGTCTTAAATAATAAATTGTGACCCATAATTTTACATAGAGAGAGTAACATTTATAAAAATAAAAATTGGTTGATTTATATTATAAAATAATTTATATAGAATAATTTAATATTTTTTAAAAATTCTTACATATAATATAATTGGTTAAGTTGGTTTAAGGTGTATATTCATTTTTAATAGGGTGTGGGTTCAAATCTCATTGACAATATTATTTTGTTCAAAGTTTTTCTCATATTATAATTAGAAGAAGAGTAATACTAATTGTAAACATATTATTAGTTGGTATAGTTATAAGCTAATGACTTAGGAATGAAAAACCATCTCAATTCATTACTTGGAGGCTTGAAAATTGAGAGAAATAGAAAGGAGGGTCTCCTCACCAACTTTATATATATATATATATATATATATATATATATATAAGATTAATTGATACATTTTAAAAATATTTTTGAAATAATTTTCATTATTCAATATCTGCATTTGATGACTTAATGTCTGACAAAAGTTTAGTGTTTTTAATATATGCAAATTAGTTGTCGTTTATTATAATATTTTTATTTCAGAATAAGTATTTTTTATTGGTAGTTAATATATATATTTTCGTTTCTCATCATTTTTTTATTTTTAAGTATCCTTTAAGATATCAAATTGTTATGTTTTTTTTTCCATCTTGCATTTAATAAATATATTTTAGACATATATTTCAAGATTTTTAATAAAATAAAAAATAAAATAATTACTTTGAGACATATTGAAGAAAAATAACTTTTTTTCTGAGCAAAGGAGAATTGTTTAAGGATTGAATATAATTATATTTTTAAAATAATTTTTGAAGATCATTCAATGATTAGAAAATGTTTAATTGGATACTATATTTACATGTTTTTTATACGATGTCAATGTGAAAAAAGAAACTTACACAAATATCAACAAAAAAAAAAAAAAATCAATTTTGAATGAAATGATTTAAAATTTTGTTTATGTATCACATATTATACACATTATTTTAGGCCGTATTAAATAAGAATATGATACTCATATTTTGACATGAAGAGAGTAACATTCATAAAAATAAAAATTATCTGGTTTAAATTATAAAATGACTTATATAATAATATAATATTTTTCTTAAAATCATTACATATAGTATAATTGGTTGAGTTAATTTAAAGTGTATATTTATAATTAAAAGAGTGTGAGTTCAAATTACATTGATAACATTATTTTGTTTTCTTTTAGGAGAAGGTACTTACCTAATAGTAATACCTATGTTAAACCTAAAATTATTAGGTAATGACTTAGAAATAAAAAGTTATCTCCAAATGATGGTGGAGGCTTGAGAATTGAGAGAAATTTAAAGGATGGTGAGGTGTCATTATGTAACGCATTCTCACCAACTTTAATATATATATATATATATATATATATATATATATGTAGATTTGCTATTCTATCTAGCCTACTCATATAGCACTGAAAGCTAACCTCCTCATGTAGCACTGAAAGCTAAGTTGTATCTTCTTTTTCATAATTAATGGATTGGCCAGTCAATCTCCCCCAGTGGATGAAAAGCTCAATTGTACAATAACCTTTAAAATGAATGAAAGAAGAGAAAGTCATTTTTGGTTAACATATTATTGGTGTGCTAAATTAAAGATCCATCATTTGTCATTCTAGTGGCACAGTTTTAGCTAACCATTGTATGTGCAATTGTACAAGAAACTCTCTGTCCAATAGACATTCAAAATAAATTGATTGAATTATTCAATACCGTGTTGGTTTTTTTTTTCTACCCATATTTTTTGTGTTTATTTTTTATTATGAATACAAATAAACATTTATTTTAGAACGAAAGAAGTACGTAATACTTATGTCACTAGTTTTTAAGGTACAAAAGTATTTAATATAACTCAATGGTACTCCTCCGTTCCTGGTTAAGAGTCCACTTTTAACTTTTTTGAGTCAACTTAATTAATGTTTGACCAATAATTTACATAGATTTATTTGTTTTTATAAATTTATAAAAGTTGTAATCCATAGTATTCTTAATATAGTTTTTAATTAGTGAAATTTTATTTCCTAAAGCATAAATAATGTATATAAAATTTTAATTTGATTTAGTCGCATGTTGATTTTTAAAAATAGAAAGTGGACTCTTTCTTGGAACGGAGGGAGTACTTTTTAGTAACATAAGTGCTAAATACAACATCTCTTTCAAGAAAAATACTATTTTGCCCATTATTTGGTGTAAATGAATATTTACAATTATTAAAATTCGGTTAAAATTATTGAAAATTTTTTTTTAACTAAAAGAGGCCCCTAAAGGTGGTGGCTCTTTTGGAAAAGAGACGTCCGAGGTGTCGTCTTTTTTCTAAAAGAGCTCCCTAGAGGTGGCGGTTCTTTTGGAAAAGAGCCCCTTAGAGGTGGCTGCTCTTTTGGAAAAAGCTCCCTAGAGGTGACGGCTCTTTTGGAAATACAATACCCCACCCGGATCAACGGAGTTAACGGGAACAAGGGAGACCGCCTAGTGTAGGAAATATGGGCAAAATAGTATTTTTGTCGGGGAATGTTGTATTTAGCGCCACCCTTTACGATAGCAAGGGAATATTAATTTATTTTTGAACATACATCTATGTTTTTTAACTAATACAATTATCACTAAAATTACAATAAAAATGCTATGAATTGCAAATTTTGTAATTTTGTTAAAACAAGTAAATATGGATCTTAAAGGACTCTTTGAATAAAAGGGTGAGAGTAGGTCTTTTAAATTCAATTTAACTGCCAAAATAATAACATTAACTAAATAAATTCAAAAGTAGTAGAGAAGTAATGTGGAATAGTTATATTTTAACTTTCAACTAGTATGTTGGAAGTTAAATGAGTTAGAGCCTTGAAATTTCAAGTTTCTTATTTGGTCCCTGAACTTCCAACTTTTTTTTTATTTGGTATCCAATTTTTGATATTTTTTATTTTGGTCATTGAACTGGATTTTTGGCCTTATCATTCGTCCCTCAGGTGACTGCCGTGAATCTAAACGTTAAAAAATAATTAAAAAATACCACAATACCCTTGCCACTTGATGACTGAATTCCATTGTGGACTAATGTGCTGACATGTCAATTGTTTTGACTAGAACTTGGGGAAAGAATCCTAAACTATTTTGATAATTAGTTCTCTCTCTCTCTATATATATATAGAGGGTTACTATTAACACCACCAATTCCTATTAATACACCCTCAATTAAATTACAAAAATGCCATTATATTGTTAGACATAAATACCCTTCTTTTACTAAATACACCAACCCAAATATTCAAACACCACCTAAATCTCTAAATACACCATTTACCCTTTTTTTTTTTCTCCTTTCTTCTTCCCCACCCCTCCCCTTTCTCTCTCCAAGTAAACCTCCTCCGAACCCATTAAACCCCCTTTCCTTCTTTCAAACGATCCGTTCTTTCCCCCATTTTTTCCCTTTCTTTCCTTCTTCCCCCCCTCTCCCTTCTTTCCCTACCCGCCCCTTGAAAAATTCCGGCGGCGATTTTTGTTCGGGATGAACTACCGAACAATCGGGGTTGTTCGGAAAATGCCACCGAACAACCCCGATTGTTCTAGTTCATCCCGAACAAAATTCCCGACGATTTTTCAAGGACTTCAAAGAGGAGGGTGGAGAAGAAAAAAAAGAGGGAAGAAGGGAGAATGAGGAGATGGGGGTGTTCCACCATGCCATGTGTGTGTGGGGGTTAGGTTTAGAATGAAGAAGGAAAAAAAAAAAAAGAGGGAATGAGGGAAAGAATGGAGGTTCTTTGGAAGGAGGAGGAAGAAGAAGAAGGAAGGAAGGAAAGAAGGAAGGAGAAAGGGGCGGGTCGGTTGGGGGGTTGGATAGGTTAGGTTTAGAGAAATGAATATTTGGGAAAGGGTAAAATAGGAAATATTGGGTGGTGTATTTAGAAATTAGGTTAGTTTGAAATTAGTGGAGAGGGTGTATCGAGAAAATGGGTGTATTGAGAGGAAAAAGTGGTGTTAATAGTAAACCTCATATATATATCCTCTGTCTATCTTCTTTTTTCTCTCTTCTTTCCAAGCCCGGCGAACTCATCCGAGTATGCCATAAAATAATAGGGGAGCATGGAGGTTTGGGTAGAACGAAGCTCGATTTGGGTTGTGGGAAGTATAAATCTGGAATTAAACTTTCTTTGCCTTGGTTTTGTGGGCTTCTCTAGTTTCGCGAACTCGTTAGAGCTCGCCATGGGCGACGTTGCACGACAAGGAAGTCGTTGGAGCTCGCCATGGTGGCGGTGCATTAGTCCAGGTCCAGATTTGGTGCCTTTGGATTTCACCCATTTGTTGAAGATGAAGCCATTGTTGTTTAATAAAAAAGAAATGTGATTGTTCTACCCTCGAACATGTACTTGCTACAATTCCAGGTGCAAAGAGGATGATTATGGGGCATACGATTCAATAGAGTGGCATTAACGGGGCTTCTGATAACTGGGCGATCAGATCGATGTGGGGATGTCTAAAGGGTGTATTAATGGGGTTACCCGAGGTTTTAGAGATTTATGGCAATTCACAATTGCGGATACTGACATCGAACCCATTTTATTTGAATAGATATGAATCTTCTTTGGTTGGCGAAACGAATGAAGGGATTGGCTCTCCGATTTAAGGCCGTGGACCCAAACAAGTAGAAGTTCAAGCTTAAGTTTTATTCTATCTGAACTCAACAAAGGGATCTCTTAACAATATTTATTCTTAGAGGTAGAGCTTCGATTGTTACATAAACATTGGGTAATTCCACAATTCTATTCAATGCTGCTTTCCATTAATTATAACTACTGAAGGATATTGTGCTAGTAGCATATTCTTATTAACAGGGGAGCGAAAGGTTTAAACATTTGGAGCCCGAGAAAGAAGAGAGAGAGAAGCAAGATAGAGACAATAGCAGGAAGAAAGATAGATGAGGGAAAGAATATAGAACCCAAAAGAGGCAGAGGGAGAGGGAAAAAGAGAGAAGCAAGAAGAGAGAGAGAGAAAGAGATACGAACTGTAACGTTCAATAGCTGAGAGTTTTGCTTCTTATTTTAGTTAGTTAAACCAAAAAAAAAAAAAAATCAACTCATCATCGTAGCGTAGTCCACTGTGAAATAATACTCAGCATTTAGTAAGAGCATTTTAGACAATTATTAGCGTATAAATTGACGGTCAATACTTAAGGGACGAACTATAATACCTAAAGTGTAGTTCAGAGACCAAAATAGCAAAGATCAAAGATCGAATACCAAATTAAAAAAATATTTAAAGTTTATGGACCAAATTATATATAAAACCTTAAATGAACTCAAACTTGATTCTTGATGAAACCTAGACTCAATCATTGACTTAGTCAACCCGTATGCTTAAAATAGTAGTTAGGCTCACTGTGATTTGGACACCTTAGCCCAAAGATGTGCTGATCGGAGATCGGATCCTCTATTTTAAAATGGTGTTTTATTTCCTATTTCAATTGTTAGATGTGTGCCACATGTGCATATGAATAAACAATATTAATTACCCCATGATTTTTCCAAAACCCTAAAAAAAAATTTGTCCACAATTTCGGCTCCTTCAAAAAAATTTTTTTTTTTTGACTTTTGCAACTTCTTGATCAAGTTTTAATTTTCTTGATTCAAGGAATTTTCTTTGGAGCAATAATAATTTTTTTTTTTTTTGTAATTAGGGTTTGGAAAGAAATAAAAAGAAATAAGATTTTTGGAAAATTCTGAAGGAAAAAGAAGAAAACTATGAATCCAACGAAATATAGGAAAGATGAAAACAAAGTTTATGAAGAACGCTAGAACGAAAAACGTTGGTTACCTCTTTGTTGCTCTGATACCAATTGATGTGATTCCAAGATCGTGACAAAGCGGAACAAACCAAAAACGTGGAATTAAACACCGAAACAACGAATTGAAACGAAGATAGGGAGCTTATCCAATTTGGCTGATCAGAGCCTCAAGGGGACAGAGTTTCCTTAATTACCAGATTCATACTATACAATAACACGTATAGCAAATTGAAATAAGCTCAGAAACCATAAATTAATGTTACACTTAAGGAAATGAATTGAGAATTAGAAGTTGTTCAATTAACAAGTTCAGGAAGTTACACAACCAAGGATACAAGTCCAAAGAAACAATAATTAAATACATTTATTCCTCCATTTAACTAACAAAAAATAAGGTCAATGGTGGTAGGAGAAACGGCAGAGACCTAAGCTACTAATTTTATAATTAGCTTATTTCCAAAAAAAAAAAAAAAAAAAATCATCTTAATTCCTGGAAGGGCTTTTGAAGAATGATGTGGGTTTAACAGGGTCAAGCGGCTTCTCGAGTCGGATCAAGTTATAAGCAAAACCACCGGCTATCATTCCAATAACTGGTGCAAATATATAGATCCAAATTCCTGTGTAAATATGCTTCACAATAGCTGGTCCAACGCTTCTTGCTGGATTCAAAGATGCTCCAGATATTGGCCTGCAATTCATAAAAAACACTTAGTACTCCACTTATAGCTATCTATCTATCTATCTATTTGTTAAAAAGTTTGAAAAAAATACTCTAAATAAATTATTCTACAATTTTTTTAAAAAAATACCCGAAAGCCAATGAATTCAAACAGATGGTCATCCCAACTGCGATCCCACCTAGCTCTCCAACCTGCAACAAGAAAATTCAAAAATAAAATTTTTTTTTTTTAAAAAAAATAATCATTTAATTAGGAGATAAATAAATAAATAATACAGTAGTAGTATGATTGAAAACAGAGTATATAATAATCACGTACCCCTCTATCATCTTGGGCAGCACCGAAGATGACAAACATGAGAAGGAAGGCGATAATAACTTCAATGACAAAAGATTGGACATTACCCCCGACTGGTAGGGTTCCAAAATAAGCTTCAGGAGTCATCTCAATAAGTACCGATAGTATCCCACTTGCAAGAAGTGATCCCATTAGTTGAGCTACAATAAAAAATGGCACCTCCTTCCATGGAAACCGACGATAGATGGCAAACGTGATGGTGACTCCGGGATTGAAATGGGCACCTGAGACGTGACCCACCGTGTAAATCATGACCATCACGATAAGTCCCCATGTTACCGATACTCCTGGACCTGTAATAGTACTCCCAAACATCTTATTCCCTATAATTGCCCCAAACCCCGTGAACATAATCATAAACGTTCCGATCACCTCCGCAATCATCTGATCGAATTAAACACATGATCAACATATTAATTACGTACAAGCATGACATGCAAGAATCTATATATATGTAATCACCTAAAAGTGAGTCACACACACACATCAACATATTATATACAATTAGTTACGTACCTTTTGTCCGAGGGTTATAACGGCGGCATTTGTACAACCTGCAGTTGCATTGGAATCCGATTGGAGTTTGGTGCCAGCATCTTCTTCCATCCTCGACATACCTTCTTCGATCCCATCAAACCTATTTGCCATTGTTTAAATTTAAAGATGAAACCAAATGATCACTTCAAAAGTTTACGTACGTTGAGAATGACGTGTTAATTAGAGTGTTTAGTTTGTAAGATAGCGTGTTCTATTTATATCTATTTTGGTGAGGGATATTTCCAGCTGATTTTACTTTATCGGAGTAACTAGCAGCTAGATCTCGTGACTAGATAAATCTGCAAATCATAACTAACTATTTGAAAAATCATCCCTAAGGCCAAGGGTCAATCGGAATCCTATTAAAACGGAATTTTACTACTAACTTTGTAATTCTGAATCAGTCTACTATCTCTAATCCTACTATATACTTATATATATATATATTTCAACAAAATTGCTACCGTGTATTTTTTTTTTTAAAAAAATGAAAATAAAAATTCAATGCACGAGGAAACTAGTGCAATAATTTGATTATTTATCCATTTGAACGAATTTCCGGAAAAAGAAACTCCTTTAATATCGGACAACGAATTAATAATATCCTAACTGATTTTACAAATATCCGCTGCCAATAATTTTTACTGAGATTCTTACAAGAATAACAGACCCACAGATGGTTTTGGCCTCTTTTGTGTCACCCCCCCCACGTGATTCATTCTATCATTTTTTTTATTTTTATTTTCCACGGATAAAGCGCGTTCACCTAAATATCAACTTGTAGGAGTATAGACACTGTATAAGTATAATTATCTCATGACCAAGAAATCCGGAAAACTAAATTCTATCCAGTGGAGAGTTTGGTCTCTTCACTTCTTGATATCTCTCACAAGTAAAATTTACCTTATTTTACACGATAATAAAATAATTAAAATAGTAGCTGTATATAAGTAACATTATTCATAAAACTAAATATATCTAATACTCCCTCCATCCCTAAATAATCGTTTTATTTGACTAGTTACACAGATTAAGAAAAATTAATTGACTCTATTATAAATATTGGTATAATATGTAATTTACTTTTAAGCTCTTTACATGTGATCATAATTAAAGTAGAAAGAAAAAATAAGGGTAAAGTAGTAAAAGTGTTTTCCTAAAATGGAAAGTTTAAAAACAAGACAATTTTTCTGGTACGGACAAAAAAGAAAAGCAGGACAATCATTTAGGGACGGAAATGTTCAGATCATTTGGCTAATTTTATATGAGTAATGCTATGTCTACTTAAAGAGTACCAAATTTTTTGCACTAAATGATGTGTTAGCTGATGTAATGCATTAATTATGATTTTTAATTTTATTTTTTTTGCATCATATCAACTGCCACATCATTTAATATAAAAAATTTAGTGATCTTTAGGTACTCGTAGCATTACTCCTTCTAGATTGAAGGATTCTGCCATAACATAAACTGTGTGCTGTTTTCGGCAAGAGTTCGGAAGTTGAAGAGTGGTGCTGGCGTTAGTCGGTCGAGTTGGCGTTGAATTTCTTAGGCCTTCTTTTGGCATCCCATGTATCAAAAAAATAAATTATTTAATTAAATCTGACTTAAATAACAAAAACATTTTAATTTTGCACAATTGTTATCAGTGTCCGTTATAGTGCTTGTATTTTACAAGATAAACTTGCATAAGTAACTACTAGCAAAAGCCCGTGATATTGTACGAGAAATTTTAATATACAGACAAAAACTTAGAAAAGAACGTCTTATGAGTATTTTTTGTAAGACGTATCTTTCTGATCTGACTCAACGTTTGTTGGTAGGTTGAGCTGTGAGAGAGTGAAGCTCTGTCTTATGAATTAGGATTCGTAAGACGGTTTCACAGGAGACATACTCTTATATAAAATGGTGGAAACAATATGTACTCTCTCCGTTCCAAGCAAAGAGTCCACATTTAACTTTTGTGGGTTAATTTAGTTAAATTTTGATTGATAATTTACATAAATTTAGTTGTTTTACAGAGTTATGAAAGTTGTAATTCATAGTATTCTTAAGGTAGTTTTTAATTAATGAAATTTTATTTCCTAAAACATAAGTAAAGTAAGTAAAATTAAATTTTGATTTAATTTAGTCACATGTTGACTTATAAAAAAAGAAAGTGAACTCCTTGTTTGGAACGGAAGGAGTATGTATTAATGAAAGAACATTCGTAAATTATACATGTAGAGTCTAAAATTTGAATAAATTAAGACGGAAATTTTAACAAATCTAAACTTGATTAATAATTGACTTTCAAGTTCTTTTGCATCACTGTAATATCCTTTCTTATCATTTCCGCAACAAAATCCATATATATATATATATATATATATATTAAGTTGGTGAGGGGGTTTATGAGTTTGCCACCTACACCATTTTTGTTAAATCTTCATTTTGGTGAATTTGACTCTTCAAATTTTTATTTATTAGGAGAGGATGTCATTAGGTAATAATATTACCTAATAATAATAACTATTATAAAGAGTATATATAATAGTACATAGTAATAGGTGAAGAACTTTAGGTATTGACAAGGAAATGAAAAAGCAAATGAAAAGCAAAATGATGTTCATAATAAGATTTGAACACATACCCTTCTATATATGTACACTACATCAACTCAATTAATTATATTATATGTATGTTCTTAGAATATGACATATATTATTGTTAAGTGGTGGTCACGAGACCCATGTACGATAATATTCCCTTATTTTGATTATTATTTCAGTGTATCAAAAATAAACTATTTTGTAAATATAGTATCCAACTAAATATTTTTTAATCATTGAATGATCTTCAAAAATTATTTTATAAAATATAATTATTTTTAATTAATCTTTAAACAATTCTTCTTTGTTCAGAAAAAAATCATCTTTCTTTAATAAATCACAAAGTAAATATTTTATTTTTAATTTTTAAAAAATTCTTCAAATATATGTCCAAAATATCTTTATTAAGTGCAAAATGAAAACAAAAAACAAAAACAAAAACAAAGCAAAGGAAAGGAAAAGCAACCCAACAAAAATGTATAAAAATAAAAATATATATTGACCATTAATAAAAAATATTTATTTTGAAATAAAAATACTATATTAAACGATTATGCCTAAATCTAATAATGATAATTTTATATAAAATTATTTATAAAATTTATCAATTAAATACAAAAGTTAAATTATACCCATAGTATGAGTTCTATAACTAGTAGATAAGTCAAATAAGAAAGCCAAAAAATACAGAGAATCTATACATAGAATACATGGCCCACCATTAGCCAATGTAATTAAATAAATAAAGCATCATTAAATATCACAAAGAACCATGTCTTTTTTTTTTTCAATTGTAAGTTCCACTACACATTTCAAATAACATTTTTAGCCTTTAATCTTTTAGTCATAATACTCCCTCCGTTTCAAAAAGATTGACGTTTTAGAGTTGTGCACACATATTAAGAAATTTTATAAGTTGACAAATATACCCTTATTAAATATCTTTAATTTTTGTGCTAGGAGTAGTTGAAAAGATAAATTAGAAGGAGATAGCCATTGGGAGAAGATAAAGTATTTAATGAAGAGATGATCAATTATTGGAACTTGTGAGAAGAAAAGGGTAAATTAGGCAAAACATACATTGGAAACCTAAAACGACAATCTTTTTGAAACAAATTTTTAGAGCTAAAACGATAAATATTTTGAAACAGAGGGAGTAATACACATTTTTTTAGCGAGTAATGTTTTTATTTAATTTCTCTTTTACGTTTTTTTTTTTTTCTAGAGGGAGTGGGGAGGGTGTTTAAGTTCATATAAAATCCCTTATGGAATTTTTGGTATGTTATTAAATTTATGTTAAAGAGAATATATTAATTTATCTCAACTAACATATAACAATGTCTTATGCACCGGCCGGGTTCTTGAACGCACTTTGTGTAAGTCTTTTTGTTTTGGGCTATTTTTTGGAGTTAACTAAGGCTCCGTTTGTTTTAAAGAAAATAACTTTCGGAAAATAGCTTCTGGAAAATGAAAAGGTTCTATTTTCAGGCGTTTGGTAAATTTTTTAAAAATATGTCGGATAATATTTTCCGGTGTTTGGCAAATATATAAATTTTTTACGGAAAACATATCATGAATACATATAAACAATTATATTTTCTTCGTTCTAAAATTAGTGTTTCCTATTGAATATACACTTATTTTTTTAATTTTTTTTACTTTAAATAATTTCTTTAGTAACCCCAAATTATCACTAGTGGTATTAAATCAATTGGGGTTTATCTACTTTTCAATATCACAAATATCAATAACATAATTGATAATTGACTTGAAAATACATTTCAAAAACAAAAAAAAAAAGAAAAGAAAGAGATAATTGTTGTGGGACGTCCCGAAATAAAATAATAGACACTTATTTTAGGACAAAGAGGATATTTATTAAAATTGAGTAGTGCAAATGTGGTATTAGGCTCCAATTCTAGCCTCAAATTAAAAATTCTATGATCTTAAACATTATACCAGAAGCTTCATGTACTCTCCAACTAAATATTTTATTCCGTGTAATAGTATTTTTAAAAATTAAAGTATTAAAAAAAATTTAAAATTTTAAATCAACGCACTAAAGAATTTCAAACAGGATATACATAACATGAACTCTATCTTAGTATTTCTAATTGAAATATTAAGTTAAAATATTTTCGAAATTCAACTACTTGAATCTATAATATTATTGTTATTTTCTCGTCTCAAAATAAATATTTACTTTTATTTGTGACCGTAAATAAAAGTGAACATTTATTTTGGGACGAACATAAATATATTTTTCAATGTTATAAAAGTTTCCATAAATCTTGACAATATTAACAAATAAAAGTATATAAATAAAACTTTGTTCATAGAATCACTTCAAAATATTACGGTAAAATATTATGGTTATTTTTTCTTGAACGAAAAGTTAGAAATGAATATAGCAGATCCAAATGTGCAAAGGTGATATTAGGAGAAAATTGGAATGAACAAGTTTTGGAAAATGACTTACGGAAATTGAATCTGTAAGTCATTTTCCTGAAAATAAGGCTTCATTTTCAGTTGACTTGTAAAACATCTTATATTGACTTCATTTTCCAAATGTTACCAAACACCGAAAAATAAGAAAAACGTTTTCCGAAAATCATTTTCCGTGAAACAAACGAACCTAAGTTGAATTTAAGTATTTATCTTTTCTTTAATGTAGTTTGGGTGATTTGTAAATGCTTTATATATTTTGTGATGTTAACGAATGCATATTAATTTTGAAATCAATGCTCTAGTTGTTTAGGAGTGTATAACAATCATGTTTCTTTATATATTTTGTGATGTAACTGATCTAACTTAATGCATAAGTTGAAAACATCATTAATTTCATATATGTATGATTTTTTTATTAATTATATACATACATTTATTATATACAAAAATATAAAACATATAGAAATTGTTTTGCTGGTGCCTTGAAGCATTCCTTTCTTAATTGGTGCCAATTCCGTTATAAAAATTGATTATACAGATAACTAGTTATAGAGCCCGTGCTCCGCACAGATTTAATTTAATTTTGATATTAATTGATACATTTTAGAAATGATTTTGAAAAAAATTATCATTATTGAATATAGGCGTTTGTTGACTTAATCTTTTACCAAAGTTAAGTATTGTCAATATATGCAAATTGGTGGTCGTTATTATAATATTTTTACTTCAGAATAAGTATTTTTTATTAATGGTCAATATATGTATTTTCATTTCTATACATTTTTTAAGTATCTTTTAATGATTTGGTAAAAAAAAAAAAAGTATCCTTTAATGATATCAAATTGTTGGGTTTATTTTTTTTTCATCTTGCACTTAATAAAGATATTTTAGACATAAATTTGAAGAAGTTTTACAAAATTAAAAATAAAATATCAACTTTATGACATATTGAAGAAATATAACATTTTTCTGAACAAAGGAGAATTGTATAAGAATTGAATATAATTATATTTTTTAAAATAATTTTTGAAGATCATTCAATGATTAGAAAATGTTTAGTTGGATACTATATTTACATATTTTTGATACACTATCAGTGTGAAAAAGATATTTACAAAAATGTAATTTTTTTTTGATGAAATGATTTAGATTTTTGTTGATATGTATCACATATTACAGACATTATTTTAGGACGTCTTAAATAAGAATATGAGACCCATAATTTGACATGGAGAGAGTAACATTTATAAAAATAAAAATTGGTTTATTTATATTATAAAATAATTTAATATTTTTAATATTTTTTATATATAATATAATTGGTTAAGTTGGTTTAAAGTGTATCTTCATATTTAATAGGGTGTGGGTTCAAATTTTATTAACAACATTATTTTTTTCAAAATTGTTCTTATATTATAATTAAAAGAAGAGTAATATCTATTATTAGAAGGTATAATTATAAGCTAATGACTTAAAAATTAAAAAAATTATCTCAATTCATTGCTTGGAGGTTTCAAAATTGAGAAAAATAAAAAAGAAGACGAAGCCGTACAATTATAGATTTCACCCATACTATTTCAACTCTACTTTTATGAAGAGACAAGTGTCACAACATATTGATATGAAAGGAGAAAGAGAGATCTTGATGAAGGAAGTGAGAGAGAGAGAGGGAGAGAGGGAGAGAGAGAGAGCTGAAATAGAACTGGTCAAGCGGAATACATTGCTGTTTAGTACGAGATTCTAGAAAAATAAAGGCAAAATACATGATTGGGCGGTCATTGTATTTTGGAGAAGATTATAATTTGACCATTAATTATTTAAAAATATTATTTATGTCATTGTACTTCAGTTATTTTGTAAGTAAGCCCACTAGTACGTTAATTTTCAATAAAATTTCTATGTTATCCCTATTTTTATTAAGGGAGATGAGGACGAAGACATTTGTAAAATAGATAATTTCATTTAAAATTAAAGTTCTGGTATGCTCGCTTACAAGATAACTGAAGTACAATGGCCTAAATGATATTTTTAAATAATTAGTAGCCAAATTGCAATATTTCCTAAAATATAGTGGCTCAATTATGCATTTTGCCAAAAATAAATGTTGATTGGTTTTTTAAACAATGTTTGGTAAAATAAGGAATCTATTAATTATTAGTGACAAAATCCTTTGCTGTCATATGACAGTTTTATATTAATTTTTCTCCTGCATAAAACAGGATAGTCTCCAAAATTAAAAATATCTTGCAATAGCTTGTCACAAATAAAAGTTCATTTATTTTGGTTATAAAAATCCTGCCTTAAAAATATAAGTTTTCACTTATAAATTGTGAACAATTTTAATACAAGTGAAAACAACACATAATTTTCTAAAAAATCCTTCAGTTTCCACCCTAACTCTTTACCCCCTACAGCCGGGTATACTCTCTCACTCTTTTGTCCAAAATATAAGTTATCCGATGAATTCCTATTTCCACTCCAATAGCTCGTAGCAAAGAAAATTAATTTTTTTTTAGATAATCTCTGTTTTCATTCCAATAGAACACTAGTGAATCTTACTTACTAAAATTTCTCTGGTAAATCTTCTTTTAGGATGGAATTAGGTATTGCAATTGAAAATTTCTCCGGTAAATCTTTTATTAATGACATAATTGTCTTTTTACTCGAAAAATATCTTTTTCTAATTTTTTTAAAAAAAATAATAAACTGGAGCAATTACAAATGTCCAAAAAGGGATCGCTGTAATTCACCCATAATAATATGGGTGCTTTTGGGTTTTGGTTTAAAATTGTTAGAAATGGTTTTATCTTATTCCTTTGCCCGCCCTTGGTGACTTATTTTTAATTGACAGTCTTCAAGTGCCCAGGTACTTCTTTTCTTCTTCCTACCAACCCTCCCCCAACCCCCTGCCCAGCAAAACACAAGCTACACTACACAGCCACACACACATACACACACGTTACTCACAAAGCAATTACTTCTACACACATTAGTTCACGTAACTCACACACCCACACACACACACACACACACGCACCCACATTTAAATTCTTGGGTTTTTTTTTTTTTTTTTAAATTTCTCTTGTTTACTATTTTCTATAATAATATAATTGTTCGGTTCAAAATAAAAAGAATAATAATAATATATTTATTTTTTTAAAGTTAGTTATTGTTTTTAACATTATAGTTTTACATAATAATTGTCCAATACTATTATTTGATTTATATTTTCTTTTCTCTTCACAATCGGTTAGATTACATTAATTTTCTTTACCCTCTTTATCAAATAATTCTCTGAAGTTTGCAAGTTTGCCTGCTTAATTACTATCATGCGATTATGAATAAAATTTCTTTCTTTTAATTAAATTCCCAATTTGATACTTTTAATGCATTTGTATTTTGTAAGGAATCGCAGGAAAATGCTTCAACGTATTATACCGTACAATACTTTAACCTTATAAATTTCATGATGGTTAGTGTGTGTGTTAATATTCAATTTAATTTTTGTATGTCTTGTTGATCCTCATTTACTGTACAATACTTTAATGTATGAACTGCTGTATGAGATATCATCTTAAAAAAAATTAAAATATATATTTTTATATTATTTTCCTTTATAAAAGGTGATCAAATTTATTGGATAAATTTAGATAATATCCATTTATTAACATTCCGTATTTTAATCATCATTGAATTTACATTCTTTATCTTTGTTAGTCAAAAATTACATTGTCTCGGTGTTCACGCTATGATGTTAAATTGGAGAAATTATGTTTAAAAAAAAAAAAGAGAGAAAAAGAAGAGGGAGGTGGGGGAGGACGACTGGTGGGCAACCTATTATGCTGCTATTTAAAGAGAGAAATAATTAGTCATATTGATATTTTAATTTTATAAATTTCATGATGGACGTTACTGTGTGAGTTAATATTCGTTGTAATTTTTGCCTGTATTGTTGATCATAATTGGAATTAAGAGGTTAAGGGGTCTAAAATGGTGTCAAAATAATGAATCACAGTCATTTTCAGTGAGTGTGTGCTTTATTTTTACAAAAAATGCTTTAATGTATTATATCGTACAATATTTTAATGCATGAAGCGTTGTATGAGATACCACATTCAAGTATTTTTTAAATATGTTTCTTTTATATCATTTTCTTTTATAAATGGTGATCAAGTTTATTGGATATATCCGGATAATATCCATTTATTGATGAATAGAATTGGGTATTATCTAATTATACCCATTAATGTTTAATAAGTGTTATTAGATAATACCCAAAATTACCCATTAACATACCCATTAATGTTTAATAAGTGTTATTAGATAATACCCAAAATTACCCATTAACCTTATTGGGTAGTTAATGGTTTTACCCAAACTTATCCGGATACACCCAATTGCCACCCCCTGTGTAATTATTAATGTAGTTCAAATTTTTATTATATATATTGTTTGGTAAAAACAAAATAACTTGAAATGTAGAGATAAAATTAAAACAGTAGACAAAATTACCCCTAAGTAGACAAATACTAAGATTATAAATATAAACCAAATAAGATTATAAATATAAACAAAAGGAACGGCAGAATTAAGTAATTTAACTGTGACCAAATAAGATTATAAATATAAACCAAACAAGACCTAATAAAATGATATAATTGTCATTTTACAAGGATTTCAAAAATCAGGAATTCAAATATTACCTTTTCCGTCAGAATTGTAATTCCTCAAATTTAGAAATTTTAATTTCAAGATTTCAGTAATCCATTCCTATTCCAAATTACAATTCTGATAATACTAAACACTATCAATTAATTTTTCATATTAATTCTATTTTCGTATACCAATGAAGACCTAAATAACACCATTGCCAATTGCTAACTCCATTGAAAGTATCATTGGTTTTGTTGGTCTAAAATTCGCACAGTGATATTGTTACAAAATTGACCAAAACATAATGGCAAAATAGACCATTTTTTCATGTGAAAGAATTTCACACAAACAGTTGATGAGAATGTGACACGTTGTAGCCTTGGAGTCAGGATCTTTTTTTTTTTGTTGATATTTTAAATCTATCTTAAACCTCCAAAAACTCTAACGAGATTCGACCCTGGACCAATAGCAGGGAGAGAGAGGCTCTAACCAGTAGACTAATCACTGAATCTCGAGTCAGATCTTCTTTAGGTTTACTGCATAATGATTTTGCATAAAAATATATTATTAAACATTACACAAATTTGAATATATCTCTCTCTCTATCTTTGTATCACGTCTCTCCCTTCCTTCATAAACATTGCGCTTGGATCACATGGTCTCTCCCTTCCTTGATAAATATTGCGCTTGCTTCATCTATATATCATAGATACAGATTTTATAGGAACTCTCTGTAATGTTTTTTTTTAAACAACAAACCAACATAGAATTAAAATCTGTTGGCATGCATATCCATTGTAACTCTTTCATTTTAATTCTGTGGTCTTCAATTCTTATATAAGAGCATGTACAACGTACGTCAAGGGATCAATTGGGTATCAATGAGGATTTTACAACGCTGTCATATTGGAAATTTCGGTCACACTATATATGTTAATCCAGGTTTAAAAGCAAAGTTGGATGAATGATCATCTTAGTAAGTGAGGATTAATTAATACTCCACTAATAAGATGGTTATTTACGACATCGATCATTTTCTTCCATTTGTTCCTTCTCCCCAACTCAATTTAGAGGCTAATGGCATTTTCGTGTGATCGACAGGAAAGAAGTTACGTGGGAAATTAAGTATACAGAAAGTGAGAAGAGATTTTAGGATTGATAACTGAAAAGAACAAAAAAATCATCAAAGTAAGAGTCCGTTTGTTCGTGCATTTTGGCCAAAAAACGCAGCTTATTCCTTATTCCTTAACTTAGCGTTTCAATGCTGCGGTAGAAAAAACTGTGTTTCCAGCTTATTTCTTTTCTTAGCGTTTCAATGCTGCGGTAGAAAAAATTGCGTTTTTAAAATGCAGCTGCGTTTTAAAATGCTAGAATTCCTAGCTTTTTCCCAAAATGCAAATTTTAAAACGCAATAGGGAATAAAAAGCTGCGTTTTAACATAATATCCCAAACGCATTTATAAAGAAAAAAGTTGCGTTTTAAATAATTTACGTTTTATAAGTAATTAGAAAAGATTATGTTACGTTTGTAAAATTAAGATGAAGGAATGTCTGCCGCTGCTACCAACCAACATGTTGCATTTACATCAACCGCTTGTGTAAAACTTAATTTCTTACACTATTAATTAGAAAGTTTATTTATTATTAATGAACTGAAGTGAAAAGTATTTCACACAATGAGAATGTAACATGTAACAAAATTCCTTAATCATTGGTTCTCTAAATAATTCTTTCATTTTCTGTGGTCTTTAATTCTAGGGTTTTCACATTTTAGTTTTAGGTACTAAAATTATAAAGTATTTTTAATTTATTTTATTTTTTATTTTTGATGTCCTAAGAGTGCGTGGGAAGGGATAAACCGAGACCTCACTGCCATCTCTACCACTGCCACCCCTTAAAGACCGCTTAATTATAAAGTATGACTGCTTAATTTTTATTTTTCTTTTATTTGATTGTAAAGTTTGGTTATTTAGTGCACTCTTTTTAATTTTTAAGCATTTTATTTTGACAAAACTTAAGTGAATTCTGATGAGATTTTATGTAATATTATATATATATTGAATTGTATTATTGAAGTCTTTTTCCCATTCTTTGTTAATAAAAACAAAATGTGGGTTGTATGGTAGTTTAATTTTAGTTAGGAAGGGGCTATTTCCACTAGCTACATTTTTTACTTATCCACTACATCAATAGTTATTACTTTAAACAAATATATATTTGGACAAAACTACCCTTTAATTACTTGTCATTTGAAGTAGAGTAATATGACCAAATTACTTTTTCTCAACACATCAACAAACAAGGTAGTTATTCTTTTCTATTTTTATTTTTTCGAATAAATATGTTAGTTAATTGTGGTTATAATTCGCGTCTCATGTTCTTTTATCAAAAATATAATATAATTAAGGCATTTGTCTACCAAAATTTTAAAAAATGTAGGATATTTTATTAAAAAGTACAGAAATTAACTTAATTTAAATAATACTATTATTTTAAAAAATCAAGTCAATAATAGCAATATGGTTGGTATTAAATTGATTATTGGTTTCAATCAATTCAATATTAAATTTCTAAATAAATTGTATAGGTAGGAAAAAGATACAAAAATCTTACGATATTATATCACACTATGGTTTTATCATTGTATTAACTTTTTAAAATTATATCCCTTAAATCTAACTAGTAATGTTTTATTTCAATAATCAAATATCACATATTTTCTCAAAGTATCGTAGACTAAAAATGTCCTTATTATATTAATTTTTTATTATGCAACAAAACTTTAATCATAAATTTAATTGATTAAGGATATCTTTTAAAGTGAAATTAAAAAAAAAAAACTTTATTGTTCATTGATGTTTGAATTAGAAAAGTAATTTTATTAGTCAACTTAATATGATTAAATAATTAAGGGCTAGTTTGGTCCAAATTTGTATTTGTTTAATGTGATAACTATTGAAGTAGTGGATAAGTAAAAAATATAGTGAAAATAGTCTCTCCCTTTAATTACAGTAATTTGATTTGTGCTTAATTAGAAAGTATTTGAATTGATTGGGCTTGGGAAAAGCTATGGGATTGGGATTGGGCTTGGGCTTAATAGTTTTCGATGGATGAGAGCAAGTAGAAGTAAGAGTTTCAGTTAGTTAGCAGTTAGAAGTAGGTTATAATTCAAGGATTATAGATTAGAAACGGATTAGGAGTTTAACAGATCTGATCCAATGTCATCCCTAATCAAAATTTAATCCTTTCAACATCTATCTTCTTCATAATTCTAGGGAAGAGACCTTACTCCCAAGAAAATAAAAAAGGATTCTCGAAAACAGACCATTTTTATGCCTCGTGATCCTCTCACGCTTAGTGTTTTGCAATTCTAATCTTACTTAGAGCATCTCCAATGATGTTGTTTTATGTTCCAATGCAATACTTCTTTTAGAACAGATGTGACAATTAATTATAAAAAATAAAAATTACTCCTACTGTAACTGATTGACAATAAAAAATAAAAATAAAAACTAAGGATCACGTAGAGGATTTTTGGATTACAGAAGCTCTTAACTTAATAATTCCTTGCAACATTATTATTACCTATCAACATAATTCCACCTCCAACGGATTCATATGAGGAGAACCAATCTTTGTTGGGACTAATATGATAAGATCACCCCAAAACCAAAATCCAATTACTATTTTTGTATTCTAGTCACAAGTTGTAAGCGCAGCATCATCTTCACTGTCACTACTTTCTTCATCAAAAACTACAGTATCCTCTGCTTTGTTGTTCCTTTTTGTTTTTGGTGAAACCATCAAATGTGTGTGTCACCAAAGCTCAACACAAATATTTTGAAGGGATTAGATGGAAAACCATAATTTGACAGATTAAAATCACATCAAGATTTCGGTCATCCCGTTGCTATCGACGGAACACCTGTGCTTTGCTGATCCGTCTTCCATCCTTCCACCACCGTCCAAGAGTTTCCCATCAAAAACATGTAGCGTCACTTCACCCCTCTTTAGCGAGAAAGGAAAAGGAATAATTACGGGCGGGCGGGTCTACTTTTTGGGACTTTTAACTTTTTAAACTTACTATAATTGTTTTTAACTGTTTAAATTCATTTTAAGTGATAAATTAATTATTTGTTTCAAAACTATCCCCCGTCATAACACTCCTTCACTTTCCAAGAAAACTCAATTCATCTCTTCAACACTACAATCACCCTATTCACTTCCCAAAAAACTCAACTCATCTATCCAATTAGTATCATTAGATTAAACAAAACTTGTAATATGTGAATTCAACGGAAGTCAAAATATCATAAAAAAAGTACTTCCTCTGTCTCTTAATGATTGTTTTGTTTGACCAGATTATTAATATTGATATAATGTATAGTTTTCTTTTATGCTCATGTGTATGTGGTCCGTAAAGAAAAAAATAAGGGTAAAATAAGTAAAAATAATGTCCTAAAAAGAAAGTTTTTAAACAAGACAATTATTTTAGGACGAATAAAAAGAAAATAATTTAGGGATTGAAGGAGTAATAATCATATTTTAAGAGGAAGGTAAGTTGCGTATCACCAAAAGGCTTCGCCGCTGCAATCTACTAAACCTTTCCTGCTTGATTAAAGCTTGCATTGTAGATTAATCACTCTCTTGTCCTGACATGGCTTCTTGTAATATCTCTCACGGTGGAGCAACCAGAGAGCGCCATGGTGAGCTCAAGCTCATTCGTCAGCATTTCAATGACTGTCCAGAACCTTCTTCTTTTTCTTCTGAGTGGTTGACAGGGCCGTTCCTAGCATTTTATAGGCTGGGCAAAGTTGAAAAAGGGTCCTTATTTAATTAACCAAATTCAAGTTATAACAAAATACTAAGACAAAAGTATCAAAAGTAGTACCTAACAACATATTGCAAATGTCATAACAATAAAATTACTAAAACAAGAGCATAAAAAGAACAAAAGCGACAATAAAACATCACTAGCGACAACAAAACACAACCGTACCTTAACCAAGCACTAATCGCAATCAAGAACTCAAAGAACATAAAGCAACATAATCGCACTAACAAGCAACAAACTAATCATGAAAAATATTTTTTCGTGCTTTTCTAAATGCAAAATCATCGATAATACTTTCAAGATCAATATTGTCCAACATGTCTTTCTCAACACATAAAATAGCCAAACCATTCAACCTTTCTTGTGACATTGATGACCTCAAATAGGTTTTCAACAATTTTAACTTTGAAAACTCCTCTCACTGATGCTACAATAAGTACGGTCAATAAGATTCGATAAGAGATGAAAGTGGGTCTTTGTCTCTCTAATCTTTCTCGCCCGACCTCTGTTTCTTGTGCATCCTTCGGCCTTCGCGATGACGCATGACGGAAATCACGGAATTGGGGTGGGGCTCTAAATTTCCAGATTTCCAGGCTTCCAGCCCTAGCTGCCTCTTCTTTTTCTTTTCCAATTTTTTTTTTAAAACACAAATTAAACACATTTAATTTTTCGGTTTGGGCCTAAGTTGTGTAGTATTTTGGGCCTAAGTTTCACATGGTTCTACCTATAAATACTATCATATATAAAAAAATTTGGGCCCCCTGACATTTTGGGCCCTGGCGGTCGCCCAGCTTGCCCTTGCCTTGGGCCGGCCCTGGTGGTTGAATTTGTTGATTTCGACTTTAACAGTAGAAATTAGTGCAGCGCGATTCACAAACTTTTGTGGAATGTATCAATTTTGTTCATCGCGATGCATCAATTTGTGCATTGCCTATAAGAGAATAATATTTACTCCATATCTTTGTAATTATATTTGGTATATACTTCCTATTAGTTAGGTGTCCTAGTTAATATTGTATTCTTAATTTTTATAGGTTAGCTTGTAACCCAAGATTGTGATCCTATAAATATATACCCATAATCAATGAAAAGACTATGCCATTATTCACAAATATTATTAAGTTCTACATATTATTAGAGCATTGATTTCACAAACCCTAAAACCACCAAACTTCCGTAACCCTACACCGCCGCCCCCTCCCTTCTTCCTCCCCTTTACACCAGCCATCACTGCTCGGCATCAATGACTTCCAGCACAATTACCATCCAAGACCTCATTGACTCCACAAAAACCTATCATCTTATCAACATCACCAAACTCACCCCCACCACCTATCACACCTGAAAACTCCAGGTTGAATTCACACTCATTGGCTATGATCTCTACAAATTTGTAGATGGCACCTCCGTCTGCCCGCTAGCCACCATCATAGTCAATGACGCCCAATCACCCAACCTAGTCTATTAACCATGGATCCAACAAGACAAACTTCTGTTTGGTGCCCTTGTCGACTTCCTCTCTACAACCCTAGTTTCACTTATTCAGCAAGCGGCTACAGCTCGGGAGGCTTGGGTCATACTGGCCAACACATATGCTCGCCCTACCCGTGGGCATATCAAACAAATCAAGGATCAACTTAAGCGAGCTACAAAAGGCTCCCAATCGATCTCCGAGTACATGCAGTTCATCAAAAGTAAATTCGATGAACTTGCTGCCCTCGGTAAACCCCTCGACCATGAGGACCTCATATATAGAAACAGTGCTCGGCGGCCTGGATGATGACTATCGACATGCCGCCGATGCTGTTGAAGGACGAGACACTCCTATCCCCTTTGATGAACTTCATGAGAAGCTCATCAACCGCGAGCTGGTGCTAAAGCAATCCCACCTCGCCTCCACTCCCCACCCCGCCACAGCTAATACCATGACGACAAGGCAACATGGGTCTCCTCAGGCTCAGTATCCTCGCCACCAGCAGCCCGCCTAGCCTCCTCGGCATCCACAGTCGGGCAACACTGGTCTTTGCCAACAGCGACCTTACTTCGGCAAATGTCAAGACTTCCGTCAACAAGGTCACACGGTCGCTCAATGCCCCAGCTTTTAACTTGTTCTGGCTTCATCATCCAGCTCGCCTCCCTCCTCGCCAGCGGGCAACAAATGGCAACCGCGAGCAAACTTAGCCACAACCTCAGGCAACACAGCTCCGAGCTAGCTTCTTGACAGTGGTGCTTTCTACCATATCACTACTGACCCAAATTTTGCCCAAGGAAAAACATCAAAAACAGAATAAAAATAAATTTTTTGATGGCCTTCACAAACCTTATTTCTAGAGAGGTATTAACTATTTAAGATGAAAATACACGTATAATTTACGAATGTTTGTGACATCAAGTAAGGACAGAAGATTAAAAACAGCAGCAACAATGTTTAATCAAAATTGATTTAAGTTTGACTTGTTTGTTGTAAAAATTCGAATTTGTCAATGAATTACCAACCTTACCAAAAACAACTTTGTAGCACTAGTCCTTGAGGAAGGCTCTCCAACCTCGCTCAGCGTTTGGCCACCCACCTCGTTGTTTCATTGATTGAGATGAGAAATAAAAAATAGGAGTATATATATACTACTCCACTAGAACATGTATAATTTCCACATAAATTCTATTCTAATCAAAAGAAATGAGGTTGACCAGTCACGCCAAAAGGAATAAAAGTTTGACACTCATCTACGCAACTTAACATCCTTTCAAAACTAACTACACCCATGTTGACTCCATGCCTAACTAACTAACATCCAATTTATACTAATAATAATAAATAAAAGTCACCCTATATATATATATATTCAACCACATCGTTTTTCACCAAATATATAGGTGCTTACATAAGATTTTCTCTGTTCAAAAATAAAAATTAAATCTCTTTTGGTATGTTTATATAAAAAATAAAAAAAATAGTTTCATTTTTAAGAAAAAATTATATTTATAGAGCAATTCAAAAGAGAGTAATTTTAGTTACAATATTAAAAAAAAAAAAAGACTAGTCAAATGAATGAATGAGACTATTCTTTCTTTTGAGACGGAGGAGGTAGTATGAATAAGAGAGTAATCTATGTATGTAGAAATATATCATTGCAGTTAGAAAGCTTATAAGTGGCCACGATGTCGAATAGAAATGAGAATAATACTTAGTAAGCTTATAAATGGCCAACTAATACCAACAACATTATATATCCATCAACTTTACTTTTGGTGGAGCCAAGCCGCCAATAGTGTTAACATTCAATACACAAGTTATTATACAAAAAGAACAAATGACCAAAACACTATGCATGCGTACAACCTACTACAGGAACAGGTTATTCACACTTACCAGTCGCTTGATACCATCACAAAGGCCTGGACTGGCATCCTTCTCCACTAGATATCTTATTTTTCCCCTACTACGGAAAATTTGATCTCGCAAAACCCATAAATTATGGGGAAAAAATAAAAATAAAACAATGCAGATAATCAGAGTCATCATTTTGTTGACACTTCCGAAGCACAGCTAGAGATAGGCAGATCAGCAGGAGTGCATACCAGAGCCCTTTGCTGTAAATGTCTAAGGCTCTGTTCCATACTAACTTGTACCATCTCAGCCAGCATCTGCTTTGCTTTCCCAGATTGATCCTCACCGTCGATCTGAGATATTATATTGCACACAATGTTCTCGAGTGTGTCTGGTTGAAGCTCCGATCTTGGGTATGGAGAGTCTCTCAGCAACCTCAATAGTGCGTGCGCTTTTGACTGAGACTTGGGTGTCCCTTGAACAGTGAGCTCGAGAAGTCCAGGGATCACACCTTCTCTAAGAATTGGTTCCCTATATGTACACCGATCACTCTGACACATTGTCAGGAGTGTCCCTACTGCATGTTCACGGCTTTGAAGGGACCCACTCTCCAAAACTTCTACTACCGCAAGTACTCCACCTTCTTCTGATGTCAATGCAACTCTGCCCTCATCAAATGCTACCAAAGATTCGACAAGTGCACTACATTTTTCCGATATTTTGGAAGACTTCTTACAGCTTTTGAGCAAGTTCACAATCGATGGAATAGGGGCTGCTTGAAGAATTGACCTAAGGTTGTTTGGGTGAGTTGACAGATTGGAGAGAGCCATTACAGAATCAATCTTTGCTTGTGGGCTACCTTGCCTTAGGATTTCCACTAACAGAGGGATGGCACCAGAGGCACCAATGGTTGGCTTGTTGACTGAAGAAGCAGATAGCGTGAGTAAAGATGCAGTTGCATGCTCCTGCAAGCTTGAATCTTCTGACTGAAGAAAAGTGATGATTGGCTCTAAGGCACCAGCATCCACAATACTAACCTTGTTTCTGAAGAGAGCACCAATAAAATGATGAGCTTTTAGTTAGCTTTTATGACTTGAAAGCTATATAGCAAGGCATAAGAAAATAAGAGATGGCTACTTAGTTCTAAATCAATCTAAGCAAAGATTTAAAAAGAAAATTATTAGAGGTTAAGTAGACTCAACTAGAAAATTATTAGAGGTTAAGCCAAAAAAAAAAAAAAAAGTTGACTCAAATATCCATTCATAGTCCAGAATATCAACCCCCTTCACTAGAATTCATTCTATCCGGATGATTATGTGTCCACTTCTATGGAATAGTTTCATATTTGGCCTAACACTAGCAGTGGCAAACATATTTGACTCTTCTTTTTCTACACTAAGAGATAAAAGCAGTTACCTACTCATGGAAAAAGCATAATATGCTACTGGCACACGAAACTGTGCAAACTGAACTAGAAACTAAGATACCAGGACAAACTTTCTATAAGAAAACAGGTCAAAAAGGAAAAGATGTTCTGGGTATTATCCAAATGCAGTACTTGATAAAGCATTTTAGTGTACAAGAACTGAGAGTGGTATCATTTATGTAGAAACAAATTAAGATCAAAGGCTACTTAAATTTTCAGGACATGCATAGCCGCTCTCAGCTAGTTGAGAGCTTGTATGCTTAAAAATGTCTCCAAATTATTAAATGGTTAACAGTCAAGTAATGAGTTGTCAGATAATCTAATCAGCTACTATATGTATGCTTAAATATGATGTCCTAACATACATATAGTAGCTACTATATGAATGCCATAATTTTGATATCATTTATCTAGTCAAATTCCACACAGTGAATTACTTAATCAAACTGTCCACCCAGACATAGGCATGAAACAGCTTTAGTTTCTAAGATCATACTCATAGGCTACTCCAATTTCGTATAAAATGGGATAAATCTGATCAGACATGATGGGGGAGACCGACCAAGATGCAAATGCATTTTGAGAAACACGTGGAATATAATAATCCCATTTCATAATAGAAAGGAAAAGGCATGATCACACCAGAAAAAAGAAAAGAAAAGGTAAATAGGAATTCTTCCCTTTGTTAAAAGAATCCAATCCATGTGATAGGTTAATAGCTTCAAGTTGAAGATTACAGAAAAGGAAGGAAAAACAATGAGAAAAAAGGAAAGTAATAAATAAAATAAAAAAAGAAAAAAGAAAGAAAAGCACAACCGCCATACCCACCTTTAAAACAAACCTATCCAAATCATTAAGCATTAGATGCAAGACTGTTATGCAAGGCATTGAACACGAAAATGCCCTCCCTGCTTTCTTTGTGGATTGGTAGTGGTTGCTTTGATTCCAATGCCCCAAGGTCCAAGGTTCAAAGCTTGATACTAACCGAGAGCAACAAAGGTAATTCGCAATATGCATCCAACATTTTGTACCTTCCCAAAAACCAGAGTGAAGGCCACTCAAACTTCCAATTTCCCATACAGTTTCCAATTTCTCAATTTTGTCTTCTGATTCGATCAAGCAAAGCTATAGCCTATTTTCAGGCTCAATTTGAAAGTAAATTAATGATCATACTTTCCTCAAATCAAAAAACAAATCAATTTACCTTTAAGTTGCTGACAAATATTAACAACTTCTTTTGAATTCCTAATTAACAATCAATATCTAGATTAGTTAAAGCAGTCTTAGCTTGTTTAATCAGACGTTTTCTTCAACCACTACTTTTCCCGCAACCAATTGAGATAGAGGGGCCAAAAAAAAAAAAAAAACTACAACATCATACTTTATCTGAGTATCTTTTCCCATATTGATGAATCCGAGGAAAAAGATACACACAATCAAAATGCAGAAAACGACGCCAGCATCAATTCCAACACCTCCAACAATCATCATATTCTAACAAACACCCCTTAAATTGAGCTAAACTGCAATTCAGATAAAATAAACAGTAAAAGACACAAACAAACAAACACGTGTATACAGACTTACGTTTCGTCTTTGACAGCGAGGTTGAGGAGAGCTTGGAGGGCGGCCTCGTTGGCTTCAATTAAGTCGGAACGGAGCATGTCGACGAGCGGCTCGACGGCGGCGGAGAACTGTCGGCGACAGCGTTGGGAGGTCTTGGTGAGGCGACGGATCTCTCTAGCGGCTTGAATTTTGGAGTAAACGTCGTCGGATTGGATGAGGAGGAGCGTATGGTGGACGGCGGCGGACGAGGAGGAGGAAGTTCGCGAGGGGGAATCGGTATTGGAATTCGTGAAGATAGCACCGGCGGCTAACTGGCCCTCGGAATCCATCAATGTTCACTTAGTACGGAGTGGTGCCGACAAGAGCTGAATACTTGAGAGAGTAAATATCTGAACGGGTGTGTGGGGGAAGAGGTTTATATACAAGGGAGGAGAGAGAAGAGAGAGAGAAACGTAAGGTTGAGAGGAAACGTGAGAGTGGTGCCGTGGCGTTAAGCAACAGTAATTGGGGCCTACCCGGAGAGCGGGAGAGCTTTTCAACGGCTTTTGCTTCATTTCGACAGTTTGGTTCGGTAAAATTTAAATACGTAAAAGTTTTCGTATTCCTCAATCATTTCTACATGATTTTTCTCACTAATCATAATCCATACAATATTTCTTTTTCCTCGAAATACTTTTTTGGTTAGGTAAAAACTTAAAAAAAAAAAAAAAAAAAGACTAATAGTAATAATAAAAATTCCCAATTAGGTTGTACTATAAAATTTGTACACTGATGACTGAAGCATTTGAACTCAGCTCCATAAATTTATATGCTTAGAAATACAAAACTAATTAAATTTTGACAACAACATTAATTATAAAATTTACTATTTTAAAGAAAATTTAAAATTTGTTATTAATTAATATTTTTTTAAGATTCTTTAAATTATTAAAACTTTATAGCCTACCTACACCTAGTCTCCCACCGTCTCAAAATATTAATTTTATTCAACAAGTCAAATTTTTTAAAGTTATAATTTTACTTATTTGTATTAATATTATCATTATTTTCCACGGCTCTCAAAAATTATTATTCAAACTTCTTCATTTTTGAATAGCAATATAAAATATAAAATAATTATAACAAAATATAATAAACTATAGGTTACGAAATATTAATTAAAAAAGTAAAATATAGATGTTTCGTGTGATCTTTACAGGGTGGTTTAGTAATAGAATTGAAGCTTGTGTCAAGTTTGATCTTTCTGACACCCGAGGACATTAAAAAAAAAATATATATATATATATATATATATATATATATATATATATGCCTCGTGCTGCCCTTTGGACATTAAAAAAAAACCGCCTCGTGTGCCATCTTTTTCTTGAAGTGTTATACTATTACATTGTCTTTTTGTAATGATTTAAAAACATAGGAGTGGTTTTCAAGTGTATATACTGTTTAATGGGGCTGGGCTGGCCGGGGCTGGCCATAGGCATTACTGAATAAATCTAAAGTCTTTCTAGTATTATTGAAACCGAATAAATATGAAACCAACATTTGTTCATGGGTTTTACTATTAACACCATCTTTTTTTATTAATACATTTCTCAAATTAAATTACAAAAATATCATTATATTATTAGACATAAATACATTTTCTTTACTAAATACACCAACCCTTATATTAAAACATCACCTAAACCTCTAAATACACCACCAAATAATTTATCAATACACCCTCCTCCATAACCCGATATATACATCGCTGTTTCAAACCCAGCTGAACAAAAACACTTCAATTCTCCAACTTCTTCAACATAGCATTCCTCTTATCAAACATCCAAAGTCAAACCCTCAACTTTCAAACTCTTCTATTTCTCCAACTTACCAACTCATATCAAACTCATCACCCACGAACGACATAAACAACCACATTGTAACAAAAATCAAGCATGAATACTAAAGAAGTGAAGCAAACCACGAATGTAAGTACTCAACCGTTCTCAAGTTTTCAATTCGATTTTTTCCTGAAATTTTGTACATGCTGGAGACGGTATTGGTTCGGGATTAGTCTATGGAACACCACAGTGTTGTTCGGTGACCACCTGCGAAACATACCTGGGATGTTCCATCAGTGGTTCCCGAACACCCTTGTGGTGTTCCTTAAGTGGTTCCCGAACAAACCTATTATGTTCCATCAGTGATTCCCGAACACTCCTGTGGTGTTCCGTAGGTATTTCCCGAACATTCCTGTTATGTTCTATAGTACTTCCCGAACAACACTGTGTTGTTCCATCATTTGTCCCCGAACACCACTATGGTGTTCCATATCCTCTTACAGAACAGAAACTTTTCAAGATATTTTTTGTTGAAATTTATTCTTTTGTTGTAAATAGGATTCAAACACGTTGTCTACCGAGGGTAGTGTTGCTCCGGTTATTAACGAGATTGAACCCATTCAAGATATCGTTATGAATTACACAAATGTGTTCACGACGTATGAAATGTTTATATCTCGTGATGCATTGTTTGATTGGGTGCGTGTTATGGGAAAGGAACATGGAATGGTGATAGTAATTATCAGATCAGATAGTGGGTCGTGTAAGAAAATAGCTGGGTTAGTTCTGACGTGTGAACGTAGTGGGAATTATCGTGAATTCAAGAAGGTTGGAAAGTTGTCTGGAGTAAATAACGAAGAGGCTACTATTAAAAAGGACGTTGTGAGGAAACCAAATAGGAAAAGAGAAACTAGAACGAAGAAATGTGGTTGTCCATTTCGTTTGAGGGGTAGACAAGTATCAGCTGATGGACCTTGGGCATTGGATGTTCAATGTGGTGTCCACAATCATCCAACTGCAGACTATTTGGAGGGCCACTCATATGTTGGTCGATTATCACCCAAGGAGAGGACTATGTCATTAATTTGTCTCACATAAATAGTAAACCCAAGGACATTTTGTTTGGGTTAAAAATTTTTTTTTTAGATAATAAGTCCACAATAAGGACTATCTACAATGCTCGTTTGCAAAATAGAGTTGTAGAGCGTGAGGATCGATCTCAAATGCAGCAGCTTATATTCAAGTTGAATGAGCATGGATATTTATATCATCACATTCGCTGTGAGAAGACCGAAGTTGTCAATAATATTTTCTTCACTCACCCAACGAGCGTAGAGTTATTGCGATGTTTTTCGAGAGTCCTCTTTATGGATTGTACATACAAGACAAACAGGTATAAGTTACCTTTGTTGAAAATTGTTGGTGTGACGTCGACACAAATGACATTTCATATTGCAGCCGCGTATTTGGAGTTCGAGCGGGAAGAGAACTATATGTGGGCGTTGACAGTCTTAAAAGGATTGATGGACCAATTCTCTCTACCCCACGTGATTGTTACTGACAGAGAACTTGGTTTAATGAATGCAATTCAGAAAACTTTTCCCGACTCGAGACATTTCCTTTGTCGATGGCACATTAACAAGAATATTTTGGCAAATTGCAAGAAATTGTTCCGTGTGAAAGATAAATGTGATTGTTTTTCTATGAATCGGAATACGTTGGTTCACGCAGATACTGAGTCAAATTATAATGACTTGCTACAAAGACTCCAGTCAGACTTCAAAGAATATCCACTTGCCGTTAAATATGTCATGGAGCAATGGTTGATGCCATACAAAGAAAGATTTGTGGCTTTTTGGACTGATACAGTCATGCATTTCGACAATACCACAACAAATAGGCATCTATCATTTTAATATCGGTGTTTATTTTATTGTTTTATATATTTTGTTAGATATATTTTTAATAAGATTGTAACTTGTATTTCAGGGTGGAGAGTCAACATGCATTGTTGAAAAGACAGCTTGGCTCGAGTCAGGGTAACTTTGAGACGTGTTGGCGACAGATTCACACCCTCATTGAGACTTCACACAACAATCAAACAGTCATTTGAGAAGAGCAAAAATGTTGTCCAGCATAAATACAAATCAATTGTATTTAGAGAGCTGCGAGGGATGGTGTCGATACATGGATTGAACTTGATATATGATGAATTGAGCGCTATTAGTGAACATGGTGTAGACCCTTTGTTGTGTGGGTGTATACTGAGAAAGAGATGCGGGCTGCCTTGTGGTCATGAGATTGACGAATATAAGAGATCGGACATGCCAATTCCACTTGATAAGGTTGACGCCTTTTGGAGAAAGGTAGATATCATACCTCCAAAGGTAGAATATCCTGGTATAGTCGAAGAAATGGGTAGTCGATTTAAACAAGAAATTGTTGAGCTTTCGTCCAAGTGGGAACAAGCACCTGGGCCAGAGAGGTTGTTAATTTTAAAGAGATTGACCGAAATAAATCAACCACCAACGACATCACTTAATCATCCCGTCAAGGGTCAGAAAATTCTTACTCGTAGTCGTCCTAAGTCCATAAAGGCTAAAAAAGACAAATCAACCAAACGTGATCCGAGTAAGTTTGAGTATGTCCAGTCCATTGAAGATAGCTGTTCACCATGTGAAGAGATTGCCTACGAGGTTGGTCCATCGATTAAACAACCTCTCACTCTCAGTACGACACCTAAGCCAAAGAAGAAACATGTATTTTTTTATCCTTTTTTAAGATAGATTGAACAGTCATTTAACATGGTTATACGCTAACGAAACAAAGAATTAATACATCTTTTTTCAATAGGTTGTCTGGCAAAGGACTCGAATTGCGACTACAAGTGGTTTTATCCAACAACTACCATCCTACTTGCACAATTGGATTGTAGAGATTAAAAATGTTAAAAGTGATGGTCATTGTGGATTCCGTGTAGTAGCAGACCAACTTGGCTTCACATAGGAATCGTGGGGTAGGATTAAATGAGCACTTCTTCACGAGCTGACAGTTAACCAAGAGTTATACAAAAATATTTTCATTGAACATGGTCGCGTTGAAGAAGTGTTGGAGATTCTAGACTACTATAAGGAGCCTGCACATAAGGAACACTGGTTTTGTTTGCCAGAAATGGGTCATTTGGTCGCATCGGCTTTCAATGTTGTGCTCGTGTCTTTGGATTTGCAAATTTCGATGACGTATTTACCCTTAAAAACCCCAATCCCAAGTGATCCGAAGATGATATGTATTGGATTTGTGAATAATGATCATTATATTCAAGTACACATCATATCAAGGATATTATTTGAAGTTATTTATGTTATATATATCCATGATATTGATATGTAATATATTTGTAGGTGTTCTTGCGCGAGGGGAGTCCATTACCACCCGTCACAGATAAATGGAATACATATCGACTTCACTGTGCAGCTGGTTGGAAAAAGTTGTATAGCGACCAACTTAATTTGTATAGTGAAAGTGTAGGAACCAGTTAACTTGGTCGGAGCGCTGCGACTATAGATTTAGATTAGCTTGAGTTGTAAATCAATCTATTGGTTACTTTTATAAATCAACTTGGTTGTAGACGCATATCCTTTGCTTATTTTGTAAATCAACTTGTGTTGTAAATCAATCTTTTGCTTTTATGTCATTTAACTTGGTTGTAAATCAATCTTTAATACAAAATGCATAACATCCAAAGATATAATAGTACTAAGTACTACCAATATGCATAACATCTTACACTTAAATACATAACATTGTCATTTAAATACAACAATATCCAAATTGAAATACATAATACATTGCTATTGTCAACTTTAACTAACACTTCTCCTCCTATGACTAGACGCAGCATGCGAAGGTCCTGCCTGATGTGGTCCCTCATCATATGGACCTCCTAATGCATCATATGCTTGTAGGATCACTGACTCAAACTCTTCTCTAGAGATAGATAGGTCTTCAGATCTCAATCGTTGCACCATCGGTTGTATTAAACCCCGTGCAGATTTGACAATGTCCCAAGCATCTAGCGGAGCAGTATCAGCTGCGTTGCTGACGTAGGAGGACCGACGGTCGGGGTCTTGAACTATGGGATGTGAATGTGTGTAATACCATTCAAGATATGAATGATCACACTGTCCTGCTGGTCGGGCAGGTCTACCAAGTCTTTCGTCAGATAACACATGACTACCCCATTGTACAAAGTACTTGACAAGTACCCCCCATATCGCCGCAGTTTGTTGGGTTTTCTTTCAGGGGACACCGGGAGCAATAGGGGCGTATGGAATTTTCTGTACATATCCAAACTGTCGCAGGAACCGATCAGGATGATATGGCTCTACAATAGTGTTTGCTGAGATGCATCCATGGTAATATAAAATGTACTGGAACGAAAAATGTTGTCTCACCGCCTCCGTATAGGGCTTCTAAATAACCTGTAACAATTTAAAAAACAAAAAATTACAACATGTAGATTTGACACGAGATTTTCAAGTCAACCAACATATATAAAAACACATTAATACTCACTTCATTGGGTTTAATGAAGTCAAGAACCTCACGCACTGCCATTAATCTTTCTATAGATGTTCCTTGTCCAGTATTTGGTAGCCACCTCTTTGCAAGAGGATTTTCCTCATTGTACTGAACGTTATGTGGAGGCCTAAACATTGGGAATCGTTCGTATATCCATGCCTACATGAAATGCAATAAGAAGACACAATAATCAGTTCATAATCTAATAAATATTTATTTCAACATATTGAAAATAAGTAAAAATATGAATTTATTACCTCCAACAACGTGGAATATCCAGCCATCTGTTTGGTTGTGAGTCTAGACGTTAGCCCTAGCTGTCTATAGAGATAAGCTAGAGTGGCAGCTCCTCATGCATATGTATGAACCCTCTCAAGATCAACCAAGAATTCCAAGTAAGACGTATTTACCCGAGTGCCACTCTTATCAACAAAAATTGTACAACCTAAGGTGTATAATAAATAAGCCCTAGCTGAGAATGCACGCCTTTCCGGATCATCTGACATAGCATCTTCACTAAACCTCTCCCTAAGCTACTCAAGCCTCACAGAAGATCCCCTCGCACCGCGCATTCCTTCTATCGCTTCAATGTAAGAAACTCCCAACCATTGCTCAACATCATAAGTAGAGGTTGGTATAAAACTCTGTCTCGATAAAATTGGAGTCCATGTGATCGGAAGACCTGTAAGGCAAAATACATCATCCAATGTGATTGTCATTTCGCCAAATGGTAGATGAAAGCTATTGGTCTCAGGGTGCCAGCGTTCCACAAATGCACTGACCAAGACTTTGTCAACTTCAAAGTACGATGTTCGCCTTAATCGAAACAACTTGGAGGCTTTGACAACAAAGGGTCACATACTTCTCTGCGACAACTCCACTAAACTATTTTCTCAGTATGATTGTTACACCTGAGAAGCTCTCTCTCTTCCCCCTGCCATATCAATCGTGCTACGTGTGACTCATAAGTAGTCAGTAGAGATGGATTAACAGGACCATTGGGAAATAGGGTATATGTCACGTCTTCTCTTTCCTCTCTAACATTTTCTTCTCCCACATCTCTAACATCTTCCTCTCTATTCTTTCCAAAACCAGCATCTCTTTCAAAATTATAGTCAGTCATCTGTATAGGAGATTATTCTTGTTCATGTGAGATGCGTGGGGGATCCTCAGGTTGTTGTTCACGCTGATCTTTTTCTTTTCTGTTTGAAGCAGTGGGTCTTTTTCTTTTATATACATTTGCTAATTTACTTGTAATAATCACAATATGGATCAGCAGAGATTGAAGAAACTAATTTGTAGGGTTTGGGAAGGTATGAAGGAACACCACAGTGATGTTCGGAATGAGTTGTGGAACACTGCAGTGGTGTTCGGGAAAGCTTATGGAACACCACAGTGGTGCTCGGGACTTGTTGTGGAATATTGCAGTAGTGTTCGGGAAAGCTTATAGAACACCACAGTGGTGTTCGGGACTTGTTGTGGAACAGTGCAGTGGTGTTTGGGAAGGATTCCCGAACACCACTGCAGTGTTTCTACAACCAGTCCCGAACACCACTGTGGTATTCCTTCAACCAGTTTCGAACACCCCTTCAGTCAGTTTCATACATATAACAAAAATTAACAAAACCCAGTAAATAAAATGATATTCAATGCACAAATTGAAACCATTTGAACTTAAAAATAGAAGAATTTCATACCTAGGTGATACGATCTTCGCCAAGGATTCTCGACGAATCACGATTTCACGCAGAACGAAAGCTAAGATCAAGGAAGTTGAATGAAATGTGACACCTTAACCCGATGAATCAGTCCAAATACGAACCTTGGCATGTACAGCCGCAACCCAATAATTGAGACGACCACGAGCCTTGGTATAAGGATTAACGCCACAATTGGTATGTAATCCCAATTGATAAGTTGAAAATGGTGAACGCCACAGGACAATCCTGATAAATTCGAATAGTTCGCAAAGAACAAGAAGAATTGAAGAGTTCTCTCAATTTAATTTAATCTCAAAGTTGTGTATCTTTAAAATACATAAAGAGGCCTTATATAGGCTAAAAGTCTGAATCCTAATCCTTGGAGGAAATAAAATCCTAAAATAAAAAGGAAACAATTAAGAATTACCTAAACTATGTAGGAAACAACTAAGTAAGTTACCTAGGCAAATTAGGAAACAATAACAAACCAAAATAAAGAAAAATACTATCAATCCCGTTTTTCTAAAGGCCTAATTTTGAAAAGTGCACTTTGACCCCCTAAAGTCATCCATTTAGCGTTAAAAAGCTCCCAAAGTCATCCATCATGCCTAGGATGACTTTAACGGACGTCTCTTGAGTCTTCAAGCCTTTTCTCATACATTTTGAAGCCTTCAAATTCCTTCCATGCATATCAAAATATTTTCGTTGATTCTTGAATAATCACGAACATCACGAACAAACCTTACTTGAACTTCCATGCCCAATCTTTCGTCATATGATCTTTGAACACATTTATGAACATCGATATTGAGTAAACTTGGATTGCATCATTCCCCCCCTCTTGAAAGGGATTTGTCCTCAAATCTGCACTTGGTTCAAAGACGTAATCATTGGTGTGCTTTAGAACTCGAACACTTCCTTCAACTTTCGATATTTGTTTGGAGCATGTTAACAATTGAAATTGCTCTGCCTGTGCGTGTAACCAATCCCAAGTTCCGGGATCAAAAATCAGTCTTGATGGCTTGGCATATTGTATAGTTGTTTGTTCAACAAAGAGTCTTGTTTTCACCTGAAGTAGAGATTTAACAAGACTAGGACAGATAAGATCAAATTCATTAGTACAATATATATCTCTCCCACCGAAGTGATTGTTGATAAGTCGCTTGAGGAACCAAGAAACCGGTGGAGTTGGAGTTTTGAAGTCGAATGGGTCTTCATATACATGGAGCATCTTCAACTCTTCTCGAACCACTTTGAACTTCATCTCCTCTTCCTCTTTCTCATATTTCTTCTTCTTAACTGTCTCTTTCTTAGTTTTATTTCTTTCAAACTTCTCTCTCTCTACCTTCTCCCTCTCTATCTTTTCTCTCTCACTGTTCTCTCTCTCAATCTTCTCTCTCTCTACCTTCTCCCTTTCCATTCTCTATTTTTCTTCCTTCTCTCTCTCTATTCTTTCCTTTTTATCTCTACACTTAATTTCTATCTATTGTACTTTCACTAGATCTTTATAGACATCCTCTAGTGCCATAGGAACAAGAGTGACTCTCTTTTGATTGAATAAGAACGAGTATTTATTGTTGTAGATATCATGCCTAACTTGTCGACCAAGTTTCCACGGCACACCTAACAACAAATGCCCATCCTGCATTGGCACTACATCACATAGAACCTCATCCACATACCCCCAATTTTGAATGGTACCACCACCTGTTTAGTCACCTCTACTTTACCACCAGAACGGAACCTTTGCAATATATATGGTTGTGGATGGCCAATGACCGGCAAATCCAATTTCTCAACCAAAGTAGTACTAACAAGATTGACAAGATTACTACTATCAATAATCACATGACATATTTTGCTTAGCATGGAAAATCGAGAACGAAAAAGATTGTTAAGATGAACTTCCATTAGATTCTCTCTCACTTTTTTTTAAAATTTTGAAATAAGCCGAAAATTTCAACTACAATTTTTTTTTTTTGAAATTTATAACCCTAGAAAATTTTAGGGTTTGAAACAAGCAAGAATACTAGGAACAACAATTTTGCGAATAAACTAGGGTTTATGACCCAAGTTTATGGTACTACAAAAAAAATTAGGGAACAAAATCAACAATCTAAAAAAATTGGAAAACAATTGAAAGCTAGAACGAAACAATTAAAAGGATATATAGATTATGGAAAGAACCTATGCTCTGATACTAAATGATACGATCTTCGCCAAGGATTCTCGACGAATCACGATTTTACGCGGAACGGAAGCTAAGATCAAGGAAGTTGAATGGAAGGTGACACCTCAACCCGATGAATCAGTCCAAATACGAACCTTGGCATGTACAGCCACAACCCGATAATTGAGACGACCACGAACCTTGGTATAATGATTAATGTCACAATTGGTATGGAATCCTAATAGATAAGTTAAAAAGGGTTAATGCCACAGGACAATCCTGATAAGTTCGAATAGTTCACAAAGAACAAGAAGAATTGAAGAGTTCTTTCAATTTAATTTAATCTCAAAGTTGTGTATCTTTAAAATACATAAAGAGGCCTTATATAGGCTAAAAGTCTGAATCCTAATCCTTGGAGGAAATAGAATCCTAAAATAAAAAGGAAACAATTAAGAATTACCTAAACTATGTAGGAAACAACTAAGTAAGTTACCTAGGTAAATTAGGAAACAATAACAAATCAAAATAAAGAAAAATACTATCAATCTCGTTTTTCTAAAGGCCTAATTTTGAAAAGTGCACTTTGACCTCCTAAAGTCATCCATTTAGCGTTAAAAAGCTCCCAAAGTCATCCATCATGCCTAGGATGACTTTAACGGACGTCTCTTGAGTCTTCAAGCCTTTTCTCATACATTTTGAAGCCTTCAAAGTCCTTCCATGCATATCAAAAGACTTCCGTTGATTCTTGAATACTTGAATAATCACGAACAAACCTTACTTGAACTTCCATGCCCAATCTTTCGTCATATGATCTTTGAACACATTTATGAACATCGATATTGAGCAAACTTGGATCGCATCATTAAGCAACTTATCAACAACCACTTCTTCTCAACTCAATGGGCAGATTGGATGGATATCGTCTCGACAGCAGTTTATCGAGTTGCACGTAAAGATTTGAGGACAAATCCTCTTCAAGAGGAGGGGAATGATGTGATTCGAGCCAGCTCAAGTCCATTGTTGATGCACGTGTCAAGTGGTTCGAGGGCAAGATATTGGACTGATTCATCGAGTTGAGGTGTCACCCTTCCATCAAACTTCATTGATCTTAGCTTCCATTTCGCGTGAAAACGTGATTCGTCGAGAATCCTTGGCGAAGATCGTATCACTAGGGCTTTCTTCATTGTGAAATCAAAGTTTCTCCTTCTCTTCTTCTTCTTTTCTTCTTCTTCCTTCTTCCTGGCTTCTTCCTTCCTTACACAAAATTGCTGGGTTGCTTTTTGGGGAGTTTGCAGAACGGAGGTGTTAAGTTTGAAATTGTTGGTGTATTGAGAAATAGGGGTGGGTGTGATGATATTAGGTGGGTGTATTGGGAAAGAAATAATGAGTTAAGTGAGAGGGGTAAAATAGAAAATATTGGGTGGTGTATTTAAAAATTATGTTGGTGTAAAATTAGTGAAGGGGAGTATTAAGAAAATGAGTGTATTAAGAGGAAAATGTGGTGCTAATAGCGCCACTCTTTGTCCATTACATAATTGTTTGTTTCTTCTGACCGCATAATTGCATACTGTTAGAGCTGGCAATGGGCTGTGCCGGGCCAGCCCAGCCCCAACCCATCGGGCCAACACATAAAATCGGGCCGGGCTGGGCCAGACCAAAATTTACATCGAGCCTCAAACCTCTAGCCCAGCCCAGCCCACTTTTGGGCCATCGGTCCAAATCAACCCAAATTTGTACCAAAAATATTTTCTACAAAATTTACAAGTTATCACATAAAAAAAAAAAATTAAAACTCATTACAAGTCTACAATTTATCAAATAAAATCTACAAATAATAAGTCTCATCTTGATGGATTAAAATACAACTACATAAATTTTTTGTAGACAGGAGAAGTGCAAAATGCGTTAGAATACAAGTCCACAATTGTTTGGACGTTTGGTGTTTGCACTTTGCAGGCTCGCAACGGATAATCAGATTAGATATGACGGTATATGAGTAATGAATTAGTGAATGTGGTTGACTTGTTGTGGGTTTGTATGTACAGGCGTATCGGGCTGGGCTGGGTTAATAAAAGTGTATCAAAATGGTTTAGAAAAATTGTTTGAAAACACTTAAAGCAGCGAAAAATTTGAATTGAAAATGATTTGAATCTTCACTAAAGCAACGAAAATGGTTTGAAAAGTGTGAATTAAAAAGTTAATAAAAGTGTATCAGGCTGGGCTAGGTTGGCCCGAAAAATTTGGGCTTTTTTGCCTAAGCGCAATTAGCCCACGGGCCTATTGGGCCGGGCCAAAAAGCTCAAAAAATTTCGGGCCTTCTAAATTGAAGCCCAAACCCTCATAATATTGGGTTGGTTGGACCGACCTATTGGACCGGGCTAATTTTGCCGGCTCTAGATACTGTTCAATTCCCAGTTTATCCAATTATTCCAATTCTTTCTTTCTCATGGTTGAAACTTGAAAGTGACTCGTCGTTTTCCCTAATGTTCTTGCATGAAGACCTTACTATACAAAGAGTCAAAGACTTTCTATTCATACACCAAAATTAGACCTTACTAATACTATTACTATACAGAGAGTCAAAGAGACGTATGGTATCTTCTACCACATTACTTATTATCCCATTTTTTTCATGGGTAAACTGCTTCTAATTAATTTCACGCGATAAAACAAAGTGTCAAACACTCTTAAGTTATTATCTTATCGCTAAACTAATAATAATAATAATAATAATAATCTTCAAATTAAATATTCCCTCCGTCCTTGATAAATGTTTCTACTTTTTATTTTGGAATGTCCCAACTAATGTTACTAAAAACTTTTGATCTATCTATTCTCTACCATTCTTCCTAATATATCTTAAAATTTCATTTAATATAACACATCCAAAATAAACCAAATTATTTAGAATGGTTGAAGTCAATTAATGTTCATGGGTATTATCGTCAGAATATATTTTCCAGCACATCATTAATTATGTTTCTTAATTCCTGTGCTTTATCTACTAGGAACATTTATCCGGGACGTTTATAACTGAAGACTGAAGACTCATGAACTGATGTTTGATTTAACTTTTTGAAGTGTTGATGAGTTGTCTTAAGTTAGTGTAACTGTTTGATTGATAAGCTGAAAAAGTGATGAATTAAAATATAAAAGACTAAAATACCCTCATCATTGAATGTCATTTGCATTATTATTATTATTAATTAATTAATTAATTAATTATTATTAATATATTTATTATTATTATTTATTTTTGTATTTATTGTTATCATTATTGTTATTATTATTTATTTATTATTATTTATTAATATGTATTATTCTTTATTAATAGTATTATGAATTTATTATTAATATTATATTTATTGTATTTATTATTTATTAAACTTATTATGTATTATTTTATTATTATTATCATTTAGTACTATTATTATAGTTTATTATTAGTGGAGTATTATTTATTCTATTATAACTTTTATTAATATTATTAATATTTATTTTTGAAAAGTAGAAAAACACAGTTTAGTACTTATAACTTATGACCTTATATGTGCTTTAAGTGACTTTGTATATGACTTATTTTTTTATAAGTCAAATCAAACGTTTAAAAAATAATTTATGATAAATTATAAATAATAAGCACCGTCCCATACGCCAAATCAAACATGCCTAAGTAACTAATATATAGCCAAATAGTATTGAGGATTGCCTCTTGAGAATTTTAGAAAATAAATTCAATCCTTATGAATAGCTTCGATCCAAGAAGAGGGATGCAAAGAAAGCAAGAGACCAAGCACTCTCATGTCGTGGAGAAAAAGTAGCGTCTAACACATTTTAGTGTCACAAAAACGTTTGGCCCCTTTTAGTTCCAGCTCTGCTCTTTTGTGAGATTTCATTCATTAATTTTTAACCATTAAATTAAGGATATTTTTGTCATTTAGTCTTCAACTCAACTTAGTCGCAATAATTTCGAGTTCACGACGTCGACATGAATCATTTTTAGCTAGTTAATTAAGTCCTAAGAGCAACCACAACAATAACTCTCTATATCATACTCTAAATACCTGATTTTTTTTTTATGTTTTACTTTTTCAACACTCTAAAATAAATCCACTCTGACAAGCATTCTCTATATAACCCTCTAAAAATTAAATTTCTTTCGTATCAACTAACAAACCTAACTATCATTCTATTTTTTCCTTTTTTGATTTCTATTTTTCCACCACAATCGGAATGAAATATTTTATATCTTAAATTTATATTCTATGAAAAAAATATGTTGTATTTTTTAATAATTTTAGTTACTTTTATTTAAAAATATATGTCAATCTAAGAGACAATTTATGTTTAAAATTTTTTTTGTTGAAAATAATTTGCAGCTAATTCACAAATTTTATATATTAAAATAAATATCTTTTTATTTGACTAATTGATAAAATTTATGATGATGATGTAACACAAAAAATATGTATATCAGTTGTTTGTAACAAAATGAGAACTTAAAAAAATAAGAGGTAATATTACTAATTTTTAAAGCTTATGTTTTTTTTTAAGTAACAAAAAATGAAAAATAGCCCAATGTGAAAGACACTATTCCCTTTAAATCACCCTCCATATAAGGAGAGTCATTTACCAAGTTTCGAAGATACAGAGTGGTAAAGGGGCACCATTGTGGGATTAAAAGAAGTTAAAAATCTCTAAAAATAATTTTAGAGGGTTGATTCAGGCAGCCACTTTATTAGTTTAGGTGATTGGCCGCACAAGTTCCTATATATTTTTTTATTTTTTTACTACCAATATTAGTTTAGCTCTTTCACAACTTCTAGTCGGGTCGATATTAATGCTATCACACTTCTTAATAGTTGTACTAACCGGTCTATGTTCGTTTGTCTAACCAGTCTTAAGTGATTTTTCTCATTTATTTGCTATTTGTTTGTTTGATTTTTTAAAATTTTTAGGCAAATTTTATTTTTTCATGAATCTAAATTCTCTAGTGTTGTCCACCACGACTTGAGAAAAATTTCAGGGTCTTGGAACATTACGTAGCTTGGTGCACCACGACTAATAGCGACACGCTATAATGCCAAGATATAAAATGGACCCAAAGTAAACTTCACTTTTTAAGCTACTTTGACATTGAAAAATACCACTATTAGTCGTAGTGCGCACCACGTAAACATGTCAAATGGTGTTTCATGACCATTGAATATTATCTCACATTTGCAATTATGAGTTTGATTATTGAATTAAAAAGAAAAAAAAAATCACTAATTGTTATTCAGGCCCATAACCTAGAATACAAAGCAACACATAGAATGATTTTCTTTTTCTCACTTTTATTTACCCGTTCAGCTATGAATGATAATGGGGCGGTTATATATAATACTACCCCTATTCTCCAATTTAATTTTATGTCTCATAACCACTTCATTCCCTACTGGGGAATCAATTTGTCCCCCTATATTCATTCCTCATGGATTAACCAGGGAATACTCACGGTAATTGGTTAAACTAACAATTTAGCTTAAAACAATTTTATGATTAGAAAAAATACTCAAAAAGAAATTTTCAAATAATATACTATTAATCAAGTTCATAAGACTTGATAAAGGATAATAATTCTACTTAAAACTCATCATAATCATATTCGTAAAAGCTAAAAAATATAGTTAAGTAGTTGTGCACGCCACAAATTTACAAAATATTAAATAATTAAGTGATAAATGAATGAATAAGCTGACTGACCGATGGATTTGCATAATTGAGAAAGATGTTTGAATTTTAGTGTTTTAAATCTAACATATATATATATATATATATATATATATATATATATATATATATATATACCTAAGTTATATGGTAAATACTTGTATAAATAGGGGTAAAATTATATTAGTACTAAATAGCGGTTCGAGTAACGGTTCGGAGAATTGGGCGGGTAATGCTATTACCAAAACTAAACCGTTCCTAAATTTTTTATTCAGTTATTCCCCGTTACCCGCCCCATATCCAGTCAAACCGGTTAATAACCGTCAACTTCATTTCAGTTCGAGTATCCACGGTTCAGTTCGAAATTGTCATCCCTACTTTCACGTTACTTCTTTTATTTTGAAATAAGTATTTAATTTTTTTAAGAAAATTATTCTAAAATTAGTGCATCTTTTTTATAAAGTTATTAATGTATTTTTATTAATTATAATATCTCAATGTGTACTTGTAGTTGTATAATTATAATATAAAAATGAGGGTAAATATGCATAAGTTTATAAAATTACTTAAAAGCCAACCTCTTCAATTTTCATAAAACTTAAAAAAGGACAATCGTTTTGGAACAAAGATAGTAATACTCCAGTCTCCATTATGCTCAAAGATTATATTTTTACATTTAAAAGTCAATATACATATATTAAAAAATTTAATTATTATTTATCTTTACTATTATAAAATGAGATGGTTGTTAGGACCATGTAAAGAATAGGTTTTGATGTTGCAATAAAACATTTCCCAAAGCTATAAAATTAGGAATTTATATAAAAGTTTTTGTCAATAAAAATAATACTTTCTCAATTCCTAAATTATCATCATGTTTGACTTCTTTTGATTAAACATGATATTTTTTAAATCTAAATTTAACGTATATTTTGTTTATTTTGAAAAAATAAAAAAGAGAACAGTTATCTCAAAATTGTTTACAACGAAAGTTGCAAAGAAGAAACAAAGTTAGCTATTCATCAACAAAAGAAGCTCCTAAACAACTATCTACAAACAACCTTAACTAATGTATTTCAAGAACAACTATCAGGAAACTATAAAAAGAAACAAATAAACACTTATGGTCCAACAGCCACGACAGTCATCTCACAAGGATACAGTAAAGAGACTCAATCATCGTAAGGAATGTTGCAAAGCCTAAGAAATAATGACAGCTAGTGAACTGATAAGTTGACTACAAGTTGCAAGTTAAGCGAACATTTACTAAGAATATTCAGGCAAGATGATCAAACAAGTTGCACTTATAACCGTTACTTAAGAGCTAGTCACTAAAAAAAACAAACTAACCAATTAATCGGTGTTTGAGTAACACCAAGGATCATCTATCAAAATATATAAAACATGATTTTGATCTCTATAATTATAGTATTCGAACCAAAAAGAAAAAGGGGGGAGGGGACTTAGATGAGCGTGGCATTGATATGGATACCTGAAAAGACATGGGTCTTGCAGCCCACTAGTATATTTAATGGATTCCTCGTCATTCGGCCCACAAAGAAATAGACTGTCCTCGTGATGGCAAAACATAGGCTACCTGAAAAGACTTGAGCCAGAACAACCTGCCTGGGAATTAGAGCTGGCAATGGACTGGGCTGGGTTGGCTCGGTGCAAGTTCAATGGGCCAACACTTAATATCGGGCCGGATTGGGCCGGTCCCAATTTTACTAGGGCCGAAGAAAAGTCAAGTCCAGCCCAACTCATCAAAGCCCATCGTGCCAAAAAGTCTTTGTTGAAAAAATAAATAAATTAAAAAGAATAATGGTGATGCCAATTGCCAAATTAAATTTTAATTTACTTACTAAACAAAAGCAATACTATGATTTATTGTTTGTCCTAACTGCTAACTACTAAAGGTAAAATAATGCAATCACCATATCAAACATTAATTAAAATGGAAATAAATATAATACTAGAATGGTCCGGGGCTTTAATTATTTAAGAAGTTAACTTTATTGGTCAATTAAAACAATAATTAAACAATAAAGCAATAATCAAATTAGAACATGTTGCTTCAATGTCTGAGATTGCATTACAACATGTATAAATCATAGTATCAAACAATAAAGCTAACTGAACCATTCTAGTTAGCTTTAAAATAGAATGTGCTTTAATTATTGCTTTAATTATTTAAGAAGTTAGAATAATTTTTTAAGTGAAAATAAATAAATAATAATAAAATTATGTGGGCCGGGCCTAGCCCAAAAGCCCCGGGCTTTTTTGATGCAAGTCTAATTGAACCGTTGGGCCTACTGAACCGGGCCAATAAGGTCTGCGTTTTTTTAGCCTCTAAAAATTAAACTTTAGCCCATACAAATATCGGGTTGACTGAACCGACCTATTGGACTGGGCTAATTTTACCGGCTCTACTGGGAATGGGACGTGAATCCAATAACTATTGGTACGTTATTCCTGTTTTACTATTACCTAAAGAAACAATCTTAATTGATTAGATATATAGTTTAAAAAAATAACCTTTTTGAAAAAAATGCTTATGTAATAGTAGAACTTATCAAAAGTAGAATTCAAATTAACGATAATATAATAATAGTAACATTTACAAAAAAAAAAAAAAAAAGTGGATAAGTTTTAGGAATAGCCTAGAAGGAAAATTAAAATAAGTAAAAAATAAAATTTCACATGAAATGTGTTGGTTAAAAATGAAGTGAGAATTACGCTCCCAGGTATTACACATTACTCTTTTAGGGATCGTTTGGTAGAAAAGTCGATAACATTAATTAATACTATAATATATATTATTTTAATCGAGATTATTTTATCTCGGTTATAGAGTTATCTTATGTTTGGTAGATTACGGATAAGATTAATTTATTCTGCTAGTTATCTAATTTGAAGTTTGGTAGCCCAAATTAATTTTAGTATTACGCTATTTTTCCAAAAACACCCTTATAAATTAGGTTGATTAAATGATGACTCGACCTTATCTCACTTGGGTTTTTTCTCCGAACTACTATTGTCTCGCATTTTTATGTATAATATAGTTAATTCCATTGTTTGATGCAACATCAATATTTTTATAAATTAGATAAACCTAGCTATTTATAATTATTATAAAGTATATAAGGATAATAAAATTGCAAATTTATAAATTTTAAAGTTCTTTTTAATCTCAACCTAGAAAAAGATATTAATATATTTAGTTTATTTTAAAAAATGAATATGTATATGTATTGTACGTATAAATAAATTTATACATAATATAGTAATATAAAAATTAAGAAATGAAAAAAGAAAAAAATGTTGGTTGGTTGGTTGGGTGGGAGGAGTTGTGGAGGAGGGAGGAGGGAGGGTGAGTGAGAGAGGGAGGACGGTACTAAAAAAAGAAGGGTGGGTTGAGGAGAGGGGGTGGCGGGAAGAGGGAGGAGGAATGGGGAAGGTTGGGAGGAGGAGGGAGATTGGGAGGGTAATTTATGAATAAATAATAGTCTCGGTTTTGTTTATCCGGATTAAATTATAACAGGGGAGGGAGGTATTATTTAATCCCGATAAGGGGTTATCCGGATAATTCGGATATTTTTATCCTTGATAAAAAAAGTTACCAAACAAAGAATATGGATAATTTAGAACTATCCCCTATTTATCCCTCTACCAAACGACCCTTAGTCTTGTTTATTAAGAGAAAAGACCAATTCGTACCAAGTGATTTTAATACTCAAAACTTTCAGGACCTTTCCTAATATTTTATAGGCCTTGGATAAAGTTAAAAGAAGGGACCTAATTTAATTATTAAATATAAATTTTATGTATTTTTTTAATTTAATTTTTAGAGAGATAAAAATGATTTTTGCTATCGCACAATTTCAATAATGGGTTTGAGTTGAAATTAAATTTGGGTAAATATATATATATTTTTATTTTATTTTTTATGTCCTAAGGGCGTGGGAAGGGATCGAACCCGAGACCTCACACTGTAAAGCCCACTACCACCGGGCCACCCCTTAAGGACAAATTTGGGTAAATATTATTATCTAAAAAATTGAACAATTTCTTATCGAATTTCAGCCTCTTAAAGTAAAAAAAAAAAAAAAATTTAATTACTCAAATCAACAATGATCGTAAGAATAATTTGAGATTTCTTGTTGCTTCGTACTTCTATTTCATAGTTCTCTTATCACTCACTCAGAGCTATGATCTCAAATTAGTAATTAACTAAATTAAAAATTCAATGTAACTATGTAAAATGTGAACAAACTATCAAACTCAAAAGTCCCAACAAACAATTGAACAAACATAATTCAAAATTTAACAAATAAATAAAGTCAATGGCTTTCAATTTTTAATAACACAAAAATATTATAAAAAGAAAAACAATAATTAACAATGTAATAAAATTTAACAAATATACAAAGTCTCAACAAACAATTGAACAAATATAATTCAAAATAACAACAAAAGCTTTGAGTTTGGGCCTCAATTCAATAAATTTGAATTGAGAAATTGCTGGCTGGTCCCCTTTTCAAAAAGTTTAATCCCTAAAGTCCATCCTTTTTTTTCTTAACCAGAAAAAGGCATTTTGATAATTTTCTTCCTAAAATGTTCATATGCAACATGAACACTCTTTTATTTTAGAAATTCGTTAAAAAAAAAAAATACACATACACAAACATAAAAAACATTTAGTTACATCAAAGAAACTGAAAACTTGTAAACAATTTCATGTTGTTAATATAATTTTCCCTCATGTTTGGGGATCAATTTTCATACCTAGAACACGAATTTGATCACAATTTGATCAAATTCAAATTTTCTGAGTTCATCCCGTTTTTCCTTATTTTTGGGCTGTTTTGGCCACTTTAATCTATGTTTTAAGTTTCGAATTTGTTTAAAATCAATCCCATATTGTTATCCTAACTTAGTACTATATTTGTGCACAATTTTTCTACAAAAAAAAAATAAAAAAATACTATTTTCGAAATTCAAATCGAGCTTGGCAGTGTGCTGTCCAAAAACAAAGTGAAATGTTCTTGGACTAATTTTTGGACATTAATCAATGATTTGAGTTTTAATTCACCAATCGCAGATATCAACGCAACGGGATTGACCCGCCCGATCAGTCGCGGGGTTGAGGGATAGCGTCTCGTAGGGGTTCGGGGCAACGCCCGAAAGGTTTACGAAAATCAAGTCCCCTCCAGTAGTTGAAATTCAAACGGCGTCTTGATTGCTCATCGCGATGCCTTGGTTTGCTTATCGCGATGCTTTGGTTACTCATCGTGATGCCTGTGTTGCTCATCGCGATGCCTTGGTTGCCCATCGCGATGCCTATGTTGCTCATCGCGATGCCTTGGTTGCTCATCGCGGTGCCTGTGTTGCTCATCGCGATGCCTTGAAAAATCAAGTCCCCTCGAGCAGTTGAAATTCAAACGGTGCCTTGGTTTTTCATCGCAATGCCTTGGTTGCTCATCGCGATGCCTGTGTTGCTCATCGCGATGCCATGGTTGCTCATCGCGATGCCTTGGTTACTCATCGCGATGCCTGTGTTGCTCATCGCGATGTTGTTGCTCATCGCGATGCCTTGGTTGTTCATCGCGATGATTAACTCACGCGATGCCTTGGATTGTTCATCGTGATGTTTTGGGTTACTGATGCGCGTGTGTTTTTCTTTCATTAATGACATAATTGTCTTTTTGCCTAAAAAATATCTTTTTTAGGTTTTAAAAAAAGATGACTGGACTGGAGCGATTACAAATGTTTAAAAAGGGACCGGCCCGTAATTTACCCAATTTGAATACTATTTTCGATTTATATGTATACTAATACTACAAGAGTAAAAAAAAAATTGGGCCCCTTACCTGCTCACCCCTTGGGCCGACCCTGGAAACTATAACGAGATAGATACAGATAGGAAGAGAAAGAAAAGGAGAAAAGAGCGGTTTAGGAGAATGATAGAGATGCAATATAACGTGGTAGAGTAAGAGATCGTAACTCTCAATTGGTGTAATGTTTTTAAAATACAGTTTTTTTAAAACACAGATTTATTAAAATGCAAATTTTTTTGTTGTTGATAAATGCGTTTGGGACATCACTTAAAAAGTATTCCGTTAACCATTTAATTCTTTTTCCGTATCATTGTGGTGAAGCAGAGTGCAAAATTTGTCCTAATTTCCATGAATGGACCACAATACATGAGGCTGATTGCAGCGCGGAAGAAGGGTCATCCTAACACGTGAGGTTATTCTTCTTTAATTGTATAAAATGAGTTCTCGCAATTTAATTTACTTTTATTCAGACTTTGGTGTATTGCAATCAAGAAATGATCAATAGTATCGGATATACTATGTGTGTATTGTCTACACACGTACACATGTATGTTTGACAATGGATTGAATTATAATTTGATCTAATCTTCATTTGATTTATTTAATACTACTTCTGTTTCAAGCAAAGAGTTCACTATTTTATTTTGATATGTTTCACTTAAAGAGTCCACCTTTTAAAATTAAGCTATAAATATCTTTAAATTTACAAATATACCCTTATCTTATTCATACACAAAAAGTAAACCTTTGAATTGAAAAGACAACGGCCTTTATAAAGCATCATCCTTCGTTCTAAATTGAAAATCCATCAACATCATCCAATCTTGAATCTCTTCTTCCCCAATTACTCTCATTTCTTACGTGAATTTTATGTTTCTTTGGCTGCTTTCTCAAATTAGTTTTCTGTGGCAATTGCTCTTCTTGCTGCGGCTATGATTTTGAGAAACCAACAATGGCGCCTCCGCCACCGTATAATCAGCAAATGAGAAATTGTGCTTCGCTCTTGATTCCCGGAATTCAATTGCTGCCTTATCATAATCCCCGCGCTGTCGCTTCAGCTGTTTTCGAACGTTCCCAGCCACACCCGAGCTGCCTTACGCGGGCCACGAATATCCGCCACCCATTTTCCCCACGGTTTCCCCCACTGTAACTCTTCTTCTTCTTTAACGGAGTAGTGTCATTTTTCTTGTCATTGACATTACCAGTAGGCTCGAAAAAGTTACAACCCAAACAGTTGTCGATTCTGTAGAACTAACACGTTGTTTTGAGAACCTTTACAGACTTAAAAGGGCATTTGTGAGATTTCAATTTTTTTCTTAAAAAAGTTGACCTTCAAACGTGGACTCTTTGTCCGGAACGAGGGAGTATGATTTATATCACTAAAATTTGATCCATCTATTTGTATATCAATGATTTATTTAGTTTTCATATCACACAGATTTGGTCCATTAATGATCCATTGATCAAAAAAAATAATTAAATTCAAATTCATGATCCCTCTTGTTCTTATATATCTGAAAATAAAACCGTAACATTTTAAATCACGTCGGTCAGACGTACAAGCGAGAAGTTATGTCAAAAAAATTTCAAGATAGCGAATAAAATAACACATGTCAATGATTGCTAACCCTATATATATATATATATATATATATATATCGCTTTGTTTCGGATAATTTTTTTTTACTTTCTATTTCGAGATGTCCCAACTAATGTTTTAAAGACCTTTGATGTACAAATTCTCTACAATTCTTTTCAATATACCCTTAAAGCTTCATTTAATATCAATATAACACATCCTAGAGAAACTCACTTATTTAGAATAGTACAACTCAATAAATGTTATGTGTATAATTGTGAGAACACATTTTACAGTCTATCATTAATTACGTTTCTTAATTCCCGTGCTTTGTCAACAAAAAACATTTTCGAAATGAAGGAAGTTTATATATATATATATATATATATATATTTCATTCGTAGATCATCTGAAATGAATTTCAATACACTTTGAATCACGTCAAACGAGTAAAAACTTATGTCCAAAAAACAATCAGGGTAGTGGGTAATGACACACGTAACTATGGGTATCTGCTGTGTCATTTTACTCGCTATCCTGACAATTTTTCAGGTATAACATCTCTCTACTTCGATCAATCGACGTGATTTAAAGTGCAACGCGTTTATTTTTGGATTATCTACGAATTCAGTATAACTTTAGAAACATATTTAACGTCCATTCTTACATTTTTTATTTTTTCTATTAGTTACTAACATGCCCCGACCCGAGATCCTATATGATCTCTCATATCAGTGCGTGGATCCGATACAAATAACAACAAAACAGTAAAAGTCATGCTAAAGCTTGTAATTTAAACATCATCGGCTACACTAGGAGCCGGCAACACAACACCCATTACACTTTCGAGTCAACGATCTCGAGAATCATTTGATAACAAACGGGCTCAACAATCTTAACTACTATACATAATATACTACCCGGCAACATAAACAACAAGTTACAAAGTTTACATAACTCCATATACCAACCAGAGTTAAACAATTCTATATACATGCATAATAACCTATGTCGGCATCATAATATACAACCAGGCAACATAAACAACACTACCCAAGTTATAGAGTTTACATAACTCCATATACCCACGTCCTTGCAAAATAAACCAATATACAACTCCGTAGAGCTACTACCCAAAAACACAACCTGCAATGATCCCCGTTAGTCGACCTCACAGCGTTGGAGTTCATAGCTCGTTGAGATCTAAGAAAAACAAAAAAAAAAAAAAAATGGGAACGAGGTGAGTCAAAGACTCACTAAATGAAACTACATGGCATGTTAATATGTATCATGCTGAGAACATGATATAACAATGATTCATACTTAACCAATCAATCCCATATTTAAAAGAGGCTCAACTGCTGGCAACCATCCCATACTAGTTGGAGACTGCGACCAACTCGTTAAAGTACATAACAAATAGTAAGGTAAACACATAAAGAAAGATACGGTGTCGAGATACATTTTCGACAATGACCACCACTTCTAACCTTACTACCCTTACATTAATTACTTGTTCTGTTATTGCAGTATATTTGCCAAGCCAAACCATGTCAGTGCTCCTGTCGCAGTACAGTTGTGCTGAACTGGTATTCATGATCATAAGGTGATAATTCGGATGGCTCCCAGTTTTTCAAACTTAATAACGTCGATCATACGGATGCCCCCAATCTGTTACAACGTAGGAAAGTCGTATTCGCTTAGATGACCCTGAGTCCCCAATAATGTGACGACGTCGAGTAAAGTAGCATACCAATGTCACCCTATTGGTTATGATAGTGGGGTTACCTCCTACCCTGGCCAATGGTAGGGTTGGTCCGACATGTTGGCCCGCGACTATCACGTAACCCCGACTCTCGTAATCACCGCGCGTCAACATCCCCTTTGACTCTTAACACATTCCGGCTAGACTTTAATACAATGTACAAGTAAATGTTTACTTGTCATTTAATTAACTCATGTTGTGTTCGTAAATAGTGAACACATTAACAATCACATATGCATATCATTTGTAACTACCATGTGTCATGATACATACAATCATTTTCAGATAACTATCACAACCCAAGCAGGCCACTAGTGCCTACCACACACCCATATACCACGCATCTACTTACGAGTATTTAATCACACTTTTCACTTCACATAGTGTGACTACAATTGTATATTTTAGGTTTACTACTTGACGTTATCGTAAGTATCTCAACTCTATTGAGTTACATATTCAATTCCCGGGTCACAACACTTATTCTTCTATGTTAACTCTAGTATGTTTATGACGTATGTTCCTTACAAGTCATATATTTATGATGTTGTAATTATACCTTATTATAACTGTCTAATATATGATACTTTGTGTCCTGTATTTGTCTCATGTCAGTTTTATTGTGCATGTCATGACATCATAACTACACTAGTATGATTCCTTAACATTGCAGGGATACTCATCATAACTCATAACAATTCTTATTTCATCATATTCGACTCCGTTGAGTCATTTATGACTATTACATAATTTGCGGGTTATCAATATCACTTATAGTATTACCCTAACACGTTAGTACTTGATTTAGTACTATCAATTAGGTGTAATTATTCACCCAAAGTATGCATACATAAGCTATATACCATTTAAGTAATTACATTAAGTAGTATGCTCTCCTACTCGTTAACGCAGGAAACTTGCAAGGGTACAAGCATTTCTAAATAAGGTACAAGCCTTTCATGCATGCGTGATGCTATTACATCAAGGGGGTTAGTATCTTACCTCCTACTGATCAAACTTTGTTTTGTTTGGATGGAAATGATCTACTCGGTACGCTGTACAATTCTACGGAGACCGATCGCTGAAATCGTGTACGGAACTTGTACAATTGCAACTTTCTCTTTTTAAATTGTATACTTTTTCCTCTCTAAACCATTGAAAAGGAAGAAAATCCCTTCTCCCATGTTTAATATAGTCGATGTCATATTTGATGAGTCATAGCTAAGTACGAGGTGTCATTACATGTAAGAATTTCAAAATAAATCATTCATTTTTGATGAGTCAACACATAAGCACGAGGTGTCACACATGGAAGAGTTTAATTAAAAAATATGACTCATCATCCATTTTGATGAATCAACTCCCAATTAAGCACGGGGTGTCATAATTCTGGAAGCACTAGGTGTCAATAAGATAGGATAACAACTTGAGGTAGAACCCACCCAAATACTTACTAAAATCATTCCTCACTTATCTATTGGAAAACAATTTATGATTTTAGTAGTTTCATTATTAAAATCAAAATAGGTAAATATTTTGGGTGTCACAGCTACTATAGATGATACGGTTCTGTTAATGAGACCTTTACCAAGTTTTGTAATAAGTAAATTATAATTTTGATATACTTTGATCAACAATAACAAAAAAAGATTAGTTTTTTTTATTTTAAAAAAATATTATGGAAATTTATGTTGTTGACGTAAATGGATCGTGATGTAGATTCGATTCGATCCGATCTGTTAATTTTTTTGCATATGGATCAAGAGATGATTCATTTAATATTTAGATTTGATCGAATTACTTAATAAGCTAGTTACATTGAATCAAGTCATAATCTAATCTGATCTGCTTCATTGCCCAGTTCTACGCACATGTCTTCTCCAGCGCGATTTTGTATTGGGCTCATCAGCTCATGCAACCTACGCGTTAGTATGATTTACTATTAAGTTGTACCAAAAGTACGAACTTGTACTCGTCCATCTTTGTAAACTCATCTGGTACTTATCCACGTAAATTCTAGTGTATATTAACATTAAATACCCATTTTATCTCGTTCATTTTTAAGTTTATTATTTGTTATGTTGATTATTCTAGTTTTCTTTTATAATAATAGATAATATTTTCTCTGTCTCAATTGATCGATCGGGTATACTTAAAATAAATTTGGTCAATTTGACCGATTTTAGAATTGATATTTAACAAAGATTTAATTTATTTTAAAATTGTAAAAGTTACGAATTATAATAGTGTAGTTTATTATTATTATTATATATTTCAAAGTATATGACCTAAAACTAATTTACAAGATACTGTCACACACTAGAAGTGATGAGTCTATGAACATATCCCGAATGTTATAATTAAGTTTTTCTTATTAAATAAATATATATTAAATATTTATCTAAAAATTGATCAAAATAAATTTAAATTTATACAAGAGAATTGAAGGTCACTTAATAAAAACTCTCTCCTTTGAGACTCGATTGTTCCCTCTCCATGTAGACACGCGGAGAGGAGAAAATAATCAAGAATCTTCGTGATATGCTGGCTTTTGTGTTGTCAAAAATCAAAATGGTTAAAAATAAGGTAAGTATGTCACATAGCTAGCTAGCTAGCACTTCAGAACCATAAGATATTTTCTCGTAACAAATGACCGATCGAGCCGATCTCTCTTTTCTCTCCATATATCACCCTCTCCTACCATGTCTTGACTGATCTCTTTCTCTAATCATTACCAGTCTTAGTAAAAACATTGATGAGAGTGAATTTGAACATTAAATTTAAAAAATATTTTCACAAAAACAACCGTTTAAGCAGCTTGATCCATATATATATATATATATATATATATATATATATATATATATATTAGTAGTGTTGTATTTATAATTCCACAGCACAGATACTTGAAAATATGTCTAGGCTGGCTGGGCTGTCTAGCTTTTATGGCCAATTTTCGTACATGGAATCTTTGAGAGAGAGAATAATACCGTACTTTTATACTTAGTTTGATTGTTAAAGAAATAATGGAGACAAAGTACTCAATGATTGGGAATAATTAAATAAAAGTAAATTAAACAAAAGAATTTCAAGTTTTCTGGACACATAACATTGTTTAGTTTGAGAATTTTATGTTTGCTTGCATGGAATTTCAAACAGAAGCATGCAGCATTATTTATAACCAGTTGATCAAAACAAATTTTATAAAATTAATTTTGAAATGTTTTCATTGTTTTCTATAAAATAGACAATCTGCTGGTTAAAAAAAATTTTAAAAAAAAAAGAAAAAAATTCTACTGGTTTACTACATATCTTTCTTAAGCTTGGTCTCTAAGGGCCTGTTTTGTTAATTCAATTAAGAGTATAATTAGAAAAAATTAATTGATATTAAAAATAAAATTATTTGATAATGCAATATTATATCATTTAATAAATTAAGTATCTCTTAAAAATAGCCAAAATTTGAAGTTAAAAGAAGATGTCTTAATATTTTAAGCTCTACTTTATCAAACAACAGTTCTCAGAGCTTAATTTTCAGTTTTAGCAAAAAAATTTTATCTCAGTTTTATAGGCCTACTTTCCTTTTTCAGGAATCTCAAAAGTTTTGGCTAATTAAAATTTCAATGCATGTTTATCAACTAGTTTATCAATATATCTCTAACAAAATTAAGTATTTACTTGTTTCTTGCTTCTTGTTGATTTTCAATATTATTGAATAAAAATATAAATAGTAGTATTAGATATAGTAGTTGTTGAAGCATTTATTAAAAAATATAAATCGACAAGCTTTTATCAAATGACCATAAACGATACCGAAGTTGTATTCCTCTTTTCCAATGCTCATTTCTAACCTCTTTTAAGGCAAATTTTTCCAGAATCTATTGGAGGCATCGGCCACTTAAAAGTTAAAAGTATGGAAAAGACGGTGCAACAGATAAATTATTAAATGGTTTTAGTGTATAAACACACGTTTAGTCGGTGCAATACAAATGCATCCCATACACAAACCTTTAGTGCATGTTGATCATGCAATTAGTTACTACTGGAATTATGAAAATGGGGTCTATCATCAATCTCTACCGGATAAATGTTCCTACTTTCTATTTTAGGATGTCCCAACTAATGTTCCTAAAGATTTTTGATCTACTTATTTTCTACCGTTCTACCTAATATATCCTTAAAGTTTAATTTAATATAGCATATCTCAAAGAAACCTAATTATTTAAAATAGTTGAACTCAATTAAAGTTCATGGGTATTATCGTTAGAATACATTTTACATCACATTATTAATTACATTTCTTAATTTATATATTTTATCAACCAGGAACATTTATCTTGTACGGAGTGAGTATTTAATATCTTAATACAATTGTTCTTCAAATCTTCTTTGTTTAAAAATTAAAATAATATTTCAAAGTTCACTAAATATTATTGTGCTTCCCTTTCATATCTTTTCTTTTTTATATTCCCAAATAATATTAAATTGCCAGTTATATGAATTTCAAATAAAAAACTTGAGTAAATTCATCAATGTATATGTGTTTAACAAATGTTTAAAACTTTGTACAATATGTTGACAATTGTACATCTTTAAGTGTTTTTGACATTAAAACTCAATTTGCTTCAAAAAAAAAAAATCTGCGAAGAAATTAAATGAAGACAGAAATTATTTGAGAAGATAAGAAAAACAAAAAACAAATTTTAGGTTACAAACTAAATAAAATAAAATAAAAATTACTTGACTATAGACAAATACTCACATTTTATCGTCAAACAAGATAATTATTTGAAGGACAATCTTATTATGATTATAATTAATCATTAATGAATATTGTGGATCGGATAAGTAAAATTTGTAGTGAAAATAGTTTCTCTTTTAGGAAAATTAATTTAACATATTGGTGTATTTTATTAAAAAAAAAGTATAAATATAGCTGGATATTAATGTCAAAATTTGATCAACAAGGTGATGAATTTTAGAGTAATTTAATGAATCAACAAGAATTTTATTGCTTATAACTCATCGATGATCAGAATATGTAATCAAGGCTGAGGTTCATTATGTCCTTCCATTCTTCATATACCCTCCAAAACTGAAACAGAAAGTGAGACAAATTTGCAAATACTCTCAAATCTTACTTTAGACCATAACTTAAGACAACATTCTATTACAAGTTAACTTTTAGAACAAATTAAATTAAAATATCAAGGAGGAAAAAAAAAAAAAGGAGTAATCGTTTTCTCCCTTCATTTATGAATATAATTATTTTCTCCTCAATTTACAACAATTAAAACATTAGTTAAATTCTTCTTTCTTGGGCATTTTGGTCATTTGACACTTGAGCTTGAATTCCTGTCTCTTTGAGAGGACGAAAGGATTGCATCGATGGCTTCTTTTACTTGTGAGAGCTCAGGTGCTTTCCCACCTTGCACTGGCCAAAACTCATCTGTCGCCAACACCTACACATTTAATACCCATTAATTAAATTCAGAATTTTATGTGCAGAAATTCTTATTTCTAGAAAATTTAAATTTTGGACAAATAAAAAAAAAAAAAAATCATGTTCTTGAAATTTTCCCCTCACCTTCACTTGTAGCTGAAGGAATTTGACATAGCTGATAGCTTTCTCTAACATGGTAACCAAATCAACCTGAAATGAAAAAACATAAAAGGAAATTATTTAAATAAAACGTTAAAAAATAGTTAAGCGAATTTATTTTAGAAACATTCTCTTTTACTTGTAAGGATGAAATTGTGTATAAGCAACTCTTCCCAAACTGATTACCTTGGAACCATTGGGGACAAGATCCTGAAGAACTTTAAGCCGCTCGCTGATCCGTTCTCTACGATTCTGTTCACCAAAACATTCGTTTTTCTCGTTAATATTATATATGATCTTTGTTTTAGTTTGAAGCAAAGCTCTAATTAAAGCCTAACAATATTACTCCGTATTATTTAATTTCTATAGTTTGCTTAGAAAATAAGAAGTTTAATTAAGAAAAATAAGAAGATCACCTTAGCAGCAATACTTTGTGGATCCTTGGATGATTGTGTTTGAGTTGACTTGGGTTTGTCCTTCTTTGTTGCACTGATACATTGCTTCTTATTTGGTTGCATGCTCTCTCCCTACAACCACATAGATCCCAATTAAATCAAGAATTACACTATACAATGAAAATTTGAGGACATTTTCATTGGGAAAAAATTTGTTTTCTTGCCAAGAAAAATCAAGAATTACCGTATGAGGGCGTTTATGGAGGCTGGATTCTTGTGTAGCAAGATCTTCAATGCTATGATCAGGGTCTTGAGGATTCGCCCATCCGAACAACTCCATATCCCCATGATGATTTTCTTGAATACTACTACTACTAGGGTTGGTCAATGAGCCATACATATTTCCTCTGCTAGTTTGAATAGAATTGAAACTCTCGAGCAATCGCACGTTGCTGATAGACCCTGAATTCAGCTCACTAGGGTCCAAACCCAAGTAGGGTTGCTCATCATTCTGCTCAAATCTAAGGAAACATGAGCTATTCGGCTGCATAAAGTTATCGAAGCCTGGCTTGAAGCTTATCACAGAATGGCCTTCCTCGAGTTGATGATAATTATTTGGGGTCCGATACACCAAAGCCGATGAATTCAAGCTATTTGGACTGGAAAGTGTAGAGGAAGATCGGCTTATTGCAAAATTCTTGTTAATACCACCACCGCCACTCTTGTCCGAGCTATCGCCTTCTTCAAAGTCACCGATGACATTATCGAAGAATGTGAAGGCTTGATGAACCAAGTCATTAGGGTTGTGTCTTTCTTTGGCAAGTGCCATTTGAGAAAATATGATCGACTAGCTAGAAATTGAGTAATAGGTTAGTTTAGTGATGAGAGAATTGAATTAGGTAGGCTAGCTTATAAGTATGTATGGAGAAATGGGCAATTGTGCGATGAAAGCGGCGTGTTTGGGGGTGGTATATATAGTGTGATCAAAGGGTTATGTAAATGTTTAAATTAATGTTGGCTGATGATGGGATTTGCTGTTACATCTGACTATAAGTGAAGTAAATGAAAGTTTTTTTGTGCATGAGAGTTGGCTTTGGATTAATATTCCAAATTGTTATGGGAACAACTAGTGTCTAATTAGTATATATGGAAGGTTTCAGTGAGCTACCTTAATGTTTGCTGTAATTGCACAGGCTTCCCTCTTCTTTACATCGGTGCATAGTCCAATGAACCTACCGTGTTTTATGGTTAATTACCACTTTTCTCTTTATGAAGATACTTGACAAAATTTGTTTGCCTCAATGAATTAATTATAACTGAGTTAATAAGGAATAATCACATTTTGATACCAAAAAATAAAAAGAAAAAGGAACAATCACATACTTAGTATGCTTAACTTGTTTTGTCAATTCATGTCTGTCATAAATACTCGGTGTCAAATATGTTGAACTTGTTTGCGAACGAATAAGAGCACAAGTTCGTACTAAGATATATAGTTGTAATTGTGTCCAAACTATATATGTGGGGGGGGGTCCTGGTGATTATGTAAACAAAAGGGGTTGCCCAGCAAACAACAAAGGAAGTCTATGACGCAGTTGGAATTAATAAAGGTAAGATTTTCTGTTTATGGGGATTGTTAGCTGGCAGAGATTAATGGATGCATGGAAGGAGATGAAAAAAATGGGAAGAAATCAGCAGAAGGATCGCCGCTTCTCCCGCCCAAACCCACGTCTGTGTCCCTCTCAAAAGATTCCACACCACCATTCAATTAGTCTCAATTTCACCAATTCTTCACTCGCTTTGTTAATATGGAAATTCTTCATTGGTTCATAGAACTACAAGCTCGTTTGGTCGTGCGTTTTGGCTAAAACGCAGCTTATTTACAAAAATTATGTTTCAATGCTGCGGTAGAAAAAATTGCGTTTTCAAAACGCAACGTAGGTTTAAAACGCTGCTAGGAAAAAAAAAACAGCGTTTTGAAGTAATATCTCAAACACATTTAACAGTGTTTTATTAATTTAAGGATGTTTCCTACCTTGTTTCCTTGAATTCTCTATCACTTGAAAGCTTAATAAGTTTGCAGCTCATGAGCACGTGGATTAACTCATTTTTTAGTAATTTGTTACATTCCATGTAGGTGGCCTGCATTGTTAAGCTAGCTATACTTGGATTTTTTAAAAAAATTTAAAATAAAGTGAGTATCATGGGTTTCACTTGATTTGGCGACCAGTTTGAGTTTGGCCTTTTTCTTTGACGCAGAAAAACTACTTAGATAATTTATAAAAATAAAAACATTCAGTGTGTGCTAGACTTGAATAATTCTCCGATCAATATTTATGGGTTTAGCACTATAATCGGCAACTTAAATGCTATAGAAAATAATTCCTCCGTTTCACTTAAAAAAATCTACGTTTGAAAAGTCTAATAATTAAGATATATATAAGTAGTATTGAAGTTAATCATAATTATAAAAATGTTCAAGCATAATCAAGATATTTATAGCATATGCGAAAGATAAAGTTGAAAGTCTTATGAAAATTGTATTCATAATTTGTTTAAAGTAGATTCTTTAATTACAAGATCTCAAAATTAAATAGTGCTAGTATTTTTGCCTAAAACAGAAGGAATATTTATAAAGAAAATTATTATCTACTATAAGTGTTAAGTTACCAAGTTTGCTCATTCTACTATCATAAAAAATAAGTCACAAAATTGTACTCCCCGTTTAAAAATAAAAAATAAAAAAAAATTTACGCTTTATATTTAAAAGTCAATATGAGACCAAATTAAATTAAAATTTAATATATTTTAATTATATATTACTCTCTGTCCCTAAATTATTGTCTTCATTTTCTTTTTTATTCGTCACTAAATAATTGTCTTGTTTGAAACTTTTCTTTTTAGGATATCACTTTTACCATTTTACCCTTACTTTTTCTTCCTACTTTAATTATGGGTCACATGCACATGGGCATTAAAAGAAACAACACACTATAGCAATATTAATAATTAAGTCGATCAATTGTTTTTTCTTAATCCGTATGCCGGGTCAAACAAACAATAATTTAAGGATGGAGGGAGTATTAAATACTACATTAAGACTACTTTGAATTGCAACTTTTACGATTTTGTAAAAAGATTTATAGAGGGTCACTGAGTGTACAAAGCATAAAAAGGTTCAATTGGATAAAAAGGATTCAGAGTCGTCGGTGCGAATGCAAGGGAGTACATCAGGTCAACTACGAAGGAACCAGGTTGGCATGGACTTGAGAACCAGCAATGGGGAAAACTGTCCTACAGGAAGCAGTTGACAAGGGCGACGAACATGGAGGACAGTGGATCCAATTCGGATCAGTTGACAAGACTGTCGAAGAGTGCCATTTGTGCAGCATTTTTAAAATACAGTTTTTTTTTAAATGTAGATTTTTTAAAGCGCTGTTTTTTTATCTTTCTCAAGTGCGTTTGGATATAACTTCAAAAAGCAGTTTATTTTCCAACAACATTTAAAAATCTGCGTTTTGGAAAAAAATTATAAGTTTCAGCGTTTTTAAACGTAAACGCAGTTTTTTTTACCAAAGCATTAAAACGCTAAGTTAAAGAATAAAATGCATTTTAGATATGCGTTTTGGTCAAAACACAGGACCAAACAGGCTCAAAGAAATATTCGAGAGCTTATGAGGAATCACAAGCCTGTTGTATATTTTGGTGTTGGTAGAAACCGGTATTACTAGTCGGCGACCAGAAAAAATGTCTTTTAAGTTGTTGGAGTTCTCGGCCTCGGAGAGAGCAAAGGCTCAAGGTTTTGCAAGGGTATTTGGCTCTTCTGGCGGAAAAAAGTGGAGTCGGTCATGGCTTCGTCTCAGTAACTCATCATTCTATTGTAACGGGCCATGACCAAAGGAAGTTATCTAGTGTCCATAGCTATTTACGTTAGCCCAAACTCGAGGACGAGAAGCAACTTATGGAGTTTATCCAAGGCGTGCAAGATATTCCTTGGCTCGTTACCGTTGATTTCAATCTAAGTTAGTTCTGTGTTTGATAAAAGTGGAGGGGAAGCTGTTAATTTGCAGGGTTGCACCGACATTAATGAGGTAACGAGAACTCTTAATCTTGTTGATTTGGGATAGGTAGGTTCTACTTTTACTTACGAGTAATAGGAGGGACGGTTTAGCAAGAATTAGAGAAAGGTTGGATAGAAGCTCTAGCTAATCCTGATTGGCATCCCCTTTACGCAGAAGCTATTGTTAAGAATCATCCATGCACTCAGTCTGAGATACCCTATATATATATAATATAAAATTGGTTAGATATGTAGAATTTGTTTATATATTATAAGTGATCATCTAATACCAATTAGCACCAACATTGTTCATGAACTTTTGGATGAACCTATGGTGGACATAGTTGATTGAAGCGCAATTAGATGTGTGGAATTTGTGTTCTTGGCGGGCAACTGCGTGGTCCGTGCGTAGCGAACCAGGCTTTCGGGCTCGATGAGCAAGTACATGGTCACACATGGAAAACCGAATTTTCAGGTTTAAGAGTTGACTCAGATACTTAGCGTGACCTATTCCAAAATACTTGTCCATCCCCAAAAGACTGTCTAATTCTTTCTATTTAGTTTTATCTTTTCTAAAATATTTGTCCATTTTTTAAAAGTTGAACAATTAATTACCTTAGTTTCCTACTGCAACCCCGATTAGCTACATGGTTTTGATAATTTATTAGGGTAGTGCTATTCCCACCCCCCGTTTTGCTGAGTATACCCCCTACCATTATTACAAAATTGCCATAATTTTAAAAGACTATATTACCCTTAAAATTTTTAAAAATCCTAAGATACTGTGCGGCACCCCCGGCCGCACGCCCTAAGGTATGTGCGGCGGACCAGTGCCGCACATTCCTTAGGGTGTGCGGCAGGGGGGTGCCACACACTACGCAGTTTCCTCAAAAAAATTCAAAAAATTATTAAAAAATTTAACCAAAATGTGTGTTTCAAGAAAGCAATAGAAATGGGTTGAATATTTCTCTCCATTATTAGCGAGAGTATTTAATTTTCTTACCGTAAAAAGAAAAATATAAATAAATTGAATATTTGTTGGATGTCAAAACCACTATAGTCCCATTTTTAATGTTCCTAAATTTAATTCCACTAGAGAGCAAGTTGAGGTTTCTTTTCTTTATTGTTGATTGGAAATGGCTTTTTTATTTTTTTATCATCCGTAATCAATCTGGCTTTGAGTGGGGAGGGAGCAGAGTAGTAGTAGTAGGAGTAGGAGGGGGAGAGGGAGAGGGGCAGGGGCAGGGGTGGAGAGAAGAAGGAACTGGAGAAGGGGAAAGAAGAGAAACAGAAGAAGAGGGGGAAAGAAGAGAAAGAGATGGGTTGAAGTTGAATTGGAAAAAAATGGGTTGTTAAAGGGTAAAATAGGAAAAAAATGGGAGTATACTTAGTAATATAGGAGGTATAATATTTAAGGGGGGGTAGACTTAGTAAATGGGTAGACTAAGTAATTTTTGGGGTAGGAATAGCACTACCCAATTTATTACTCATTAATTGTTTAACTACCACATTTTGCTATAATTAATAAGATTAATAAAGGAAAATTCGAGACTAATTAATGATTTTTCTTAATCAATACTCCATAAAAGTCAAATGAGATGATTTTTTTATTATTTTATTTTTGGGAATGGAAGAAGTGTTGTAATTTAAGACGGAAGAAATATACTGCATCAACTAAGAATTAAAATTAACAAACAAGCATTGAGATGGCTAATATTTTCCAGTTAAAAAAGATTTAAGGTCTGGCTGCTCAACTCATCAAAGAATGAACATAGGAGTGTTTAAGTTAGTAGAATAATATCTTTTGACAAACCCAATGATGATCATCGTCCACATGCTTAGGTTTGAAGATAAGAAAATAAAAATGGTGGGGTGAGTGGGGGAGGGAGGGGGTAAGGTTAGAGAATCGAAGCTGGCAATATTGCATAGGAAGAAGAGAAGTTCTTACTTCCTTGTCTCGTGGAGATTTGTGTGTTTTTCCTCAAATCAAATCAAAGCCTCCTTCTCCTAGTAGAAACTAGAAAACCATCCCCCACTTTATCACAGTTCACAAACACACACCACATCATAAGCTCGCAAATACCCATGTTCTTCATTTAAAGCTCAAGATTTTTATTCAATCAAACTCAAAAATTTGCTGTCTAAAATATGAGCCCCATCTAGCATAAATTAATTTCCTAGTAATCACTTGTTTAGAGTCAACACAACTTCAGTTATTCGCAACCCCCAAAAAATAATAATACTCCCTCCGTTTCCTTCCGTTTCCGATAAATGTTCTTAGTGGATAAAACACAGGAATTAAGAAACATAATTAATTATGTGCTGTAAAATGTGTTCTGACAATAATACCCATGAACATTAATTGAGTTCAATTATTTTAACTAATTGGGTTTCTTTGAGATGTATTATATTAAATAAAGCTTTAAGGGTATATTAAGAAGAATGATAGATAATAGGTAGATCAAAAGTCTTTAGGAACATTAGTTGGAACATCTCAAAATAGAAAGTAGTAATATTTATTTGGGACGGAGGGAGTAATAATAATAATGTTAAAGCATGAAGTATATTGTTGAGCTTCTCTCTAACAACTTAAACTTTTATATGAATTAATTACTTAACATGATGAGCTCATAGTTTAGCAAGAACTAGGGTTCAAATTATACCACTTTCTAACAGTTTTATCATTTAAATGAGTTGATTACTTAATAAATAACAATAATATTAATAATAAACACAAGAATGTGAACATTTATGGTTGTGTAGTTTGGCCCATTCCTTAGGTTGACAGCTCGATTGAAACCAATATATTTTAAGGAAAAAAACATATTTCAGATTTTTTGGACATCTTCATTCTTCATTCAGAGAATAACATATTTTCACCGCGCACACACAAGAAGAAAATAAAACATTGTTCTAAAGTTGAATATAAATATCATTTGGACACTGTTATACTATATAGGTCCTCCTGGACAAATATTTCTTAGGCACTTTATAAGAAGACTAAAAGAAAATTGTGTTTGGCCAGAGGTTACCGACGGTGGGGGATGGTGGTGGTGGTGGATGGTAACAGTGGTGGACAGTGGCGGAGGTGACTGGTGGTGGTGGTATTAGTGGGTAAACCAATGAATAACCGGGTTAAAATCCACATTTATCTCTTTTATTATTGGTCACTATTGGGTAACCTATTTAAAACCAACTAAAGGTATTGGGTTTTAAATGGTTAAACCAATAAGTCTTTCATAATAGATATATTGGATAGAATAGGAATAATGACTTTACAAGTCCCTCGACTATGACCAATTTTACCACTAGTCCATCAACAAAATTTTGTACAGTTTTCGTCCCTATCACTTCAAATTTTCACGTCGAAAGTCCTTTAGATAGATGTCGTTAGTGATTTGCCGTTAAGTTGCCCATGTGCCTCCCACATGCGTTTGACCAAGGGCGAAAATAGAATTTCTCAACCCCTTTCATTGTCTCTCTTTGACAAACACTAGTAATCTGAAAAGAGCCCTAGTCAACAAGCAACAGCAACGCAACAGACAACCTCGTCTTCAACCCACTCCATTGAATATTCAAGAACTTGAACCCAACTCTAAAGAGCTTCAACCCACTCGATTTTCGATTGACCATTTGAAGAAATTCTCACCTGGGTTCAACCACCACTGTGGTCAAAAACTGTAGATCCACTTGATTATCGTCGCCGGAGGTAAGTCGATCCATCAATCAATCCACCTCTTTTTTCAATTTCTCTCTACTCTGTGCAATGAACCCTAGATCCACCTCAAATTAAAATCAACCCCAACCCTTCAATCAAAATGCCCCGACTCCCTTCCTTCGCCGTCGCCGCCACCCCAAGGAAATCCAGAAATGGCTCTTCAGAATATTCAAAACCCAGTTCATTTTTTTCTTTTAATGGACAAAGGGAATGCCTAAATCGTTGATGAGGGTGATGGGCATTCGGAGCCGGCGAAGTAGAAGATCCATTGCAAAGGGACGAGGACGCTAGATTTGGTCTCGATTTCGTGTTTTAGGGTTTCAACGGAGGTTGAATTGGGATTTAACAGCTTCTAGTTTGACCACCGACCAAAAGGGCTCACCGATTAAGGCCCAATTTTGGAGCAAGTGTTTCTTCGGATTCTTCCATGAGAGGGAAGAGCCCCAATTTTGAGGTTAACTGGAACTGGAAACTACTTTCAACATCTTGTGTAAGAACTGTTGGATTCTTCTAATGGTAGTGTGGAATTTGCAGGTGGCATTATTCAATCTCTCTATTTCACCGAAGCAAGTGTGTGTATTTTTTTTTTTTTTTGGATTAGGGTTTGAAGAAGGTGAAGAAGATGATAAGGAAAATTTCATTTTCGCTCTTGGTCAAATGCATGTGGGAGGCACATGGACAACTTAACGGCAAATCACTAACGACATCCATCAAAAAGACTTTCGGCGTGAAAATTTGAAGTGGTAGGGACGAAAACTGCACAAAATTTTGTTGAAAGACTAATGGTGAAATTGGTCATAGTCAAGAGACTTGTAAAATCATTATCCCTATTGGATATGTTAATGGATTGGGTAAAAATTGTCACCCCTCATTGCCCACTCCAGCTTGAGCTACAGATTGGCCCCTAGCCATTCCGAATCAATTCTTTCAACCCCATTTGTCTAAGGAAATGTTAGGACAGGAATGAAAATGTTAGGATAGGAAGTAGCTAGACCGTCAGAGAACAAGGAGCTCGCCCCCTTTCAAAAGCAGAGGCAGAAGACCTTTAAGATTATATATTCAGTTTTGATCTGGGAAGGGAGGGGGGGGTGTAAAATCTTTGAAAACATTGGATTAGTGCAGACAGGAACATGCGGAAAATGTTCCTTAATTTGGTAACAGTTCCCAGCAGAAAATACTCCCTCCGTTCCAAACAAAAATATTTACTATTCTATTTTTAAATATTTTACATAAAGAGTTCACTTTCAAAAATTATGCTTACAATCTTTAAAACTTTTTCAACTTTCCCTCCACATTGATATAAATATGTTAATTATACTCAAACATTTTTATAATTATGATCAACTCTAATGACACTTATATATCTATTAATTATTAAACTTTTCAAACGTAAACTCTTTAGGTGAAACCGAGGAGTATATCACAAGATGACTTTCTACCTTAAGTTGACGTGGTTGAGCAATGTTATCTTTATAGAAGGGTCCAACTGGGGCTATTTTGCCAAGCAATATGGGGAACCATTTGAGTTGGACCTCTATTAGGCCCTTCTCTATGATAACATTGCTCCCAGCACTGGGGGTACCCTTTTGGCATTTCCCAATGCACAGCAATCTTTTCATGGATTGCTTCCGACCAGCAAGAGAAAGGATTGGGCTGGACATGGAAAAAATATTTGGCTGTCTATGAAATTCAATGGTTCCACAGAGGCTATGCTTCAACCTTGATCTGTCATGTAAAGTGCTGAAAATCAAACTCAAAAACTATACTGATTTCTCAAGCCAAGGACAACACCGAAACTGGAATACATCATGCATTAAATTATTACCAGCACAACCGCTACGCACAGGATGTTCTACAGAACAACGCTTAAATTAATTCAGTTGGATACGCCCTCAAGGAAGCTGCCATGAGCTCAAACCACCCCCACCACCCACCCAACCCCCTAAGTTCACTTCTTGGAGGGCATTGTTGGAAAACATCGTCAACAGAATCAGGGACACCTATTCATAATAGGTATACACTGACAAAACTACGTTCTCGCTCCCAATATATTGAAACTTAGATTTGAGATGTAAAATTGCAACCAGCAGCATCATTAGGGCAGACACAATACTGCAAACTGACCATTAAGAGACCAGCATATATATACACGAGTACAAGCCATAGATTCTGAAGAGCGACAAGTAATGCCATCTAAAAATGTGCATAAGAGCTGCATCAGCTTAGTACTTGAAAGCTAAAGTTCCAACATTAAATAACACTAAATGTTCAGTCGTTACAACAAACACTACAGAGAAAAGATTAAACTTCTTGGTGCACTATCAAACAAAACAGGCTTCATGTCAACGTCATACACCAGGAAGAATCCTGCATAATTCCACAACAATGAAATCTCAAACTGAACAGACTAAATCTCCACATATGACCACAGTACAATCAAAAGACAAAGTGCAGAACGTTCGTTTAGATTTGAGGATGGAATAGGGTAAGCACAACAGCATAGGCCAATGAGTAATAAAAACGATTAAAATGTCAAATATTACAATGCTTAGGCTCATAGAAGAAGTTGGCTCACCTTACAAGCAAATACAGCAGTTTGAGCCACTCATTGTGCCACCGAACATGGAGGGATTTGAGACAAAGGCACCACATCAAGCGGCAACCTGCATACTCAGATAATAAGTAGAACAGAAAACTCTATATGAAACGAGACCAAGAAACAAAAAACAAAATAAGAGTGAATTTCGTAGAGCACGGTCTGCCTTTTTTTCTTTTATTGGTGAAATACAGATAAGTTGAGACCACAATTACAAAAGGTCTAGTATGCATCAATGAAATTTGATGACAGAAAATTTTCAGCTTCTACCATCAAAAGCACGCCATTCCAAGCTCGTTTTGGTCTTAAGTAATAAATAAATAAATCCTTTTTCACAATTACCCATCTTTCGGAACTAATTATATTCTTTTCCTCCCGCCATTCCACTCAACTCAAAGAGTGCTACTTCCATTTTTTATTCCAACTTTCCTTTCTGCATTTCCCATTCAATAGTCTCATTTTGAAAATTAAACTAATAACCATAGTTACACGAACCAGATAAACCTGGCCACCGGCCATTTCAGATGGAACCGGATTGAACTGGTGGTTTTTCATTGAACCAGTTACCTAACAGGTGTGAACCCACCTACCTTTCAAAACATAATCGGGGGGTATTTTGGAAGTGAATCAAATGCATCTTTTTTGCTTCAATTCTCGCACACATTCAGCCACTAAACAACAACACATTTGGTATAGCTGTCTCAAGCAGAATATCTCTCTATCATATTATGTTGATAGAATTCATCATATTTAATCTACCATATAAAAAGTGGTTTGACCAGTAGAAACACTGGTTGTACTAGTGAACCGGAACCTTCGGTTCAGTTTTGAATTTTGATATCTATGCTACAATTCCTATTGCATTCTAACCTTGTGATCTTTACCCTCATCTATAAATGATTAAGAAGGATATAAATATTTGGAGAAATATGCTTCTCATAAACTAACACAAACTATCAATTAATTACTATCAACATCAATCCATCTTGATTTCATCAATTATGTATCATCAAGGTACCAAAAATTGGATGAAATTCAAGTACCATTTATGCAACTCTAAGTTTAAAGGAAACACTAGCACTTACTGAGCTTCAAGTCGTGCTTTCTTTTGGGCTTTTTTCTTGTTTTTGCGGTTCCGTTTCTGCCCAGATGTTGAACCACCCAATGGTGTTTGTTCCGAAACGGGAGGCGCCAATATATTCGGAGTGACTACTGCACTTGTTGAACTAACCAATGGAGTCGTTTCCAGGATGGAAGCCAACGACATAACTGGAGGAGTCACTACTGCTGTTTGTATTTCAGGCTTAGGGGGTTGAATCACATGGACAGGTAGATGTGTCGCTGGAAGACTAGGGGGTTGTACCGGGTAAGGCTCCGAGATTGTGGTGGGAGTAGGCATGTAGTTGGTACCAGCAGCAACTTCAACTTCATTTGCTTTATTCAACTGGGTGTCATTGTCATTCCCTTTATGCACTACCCCAGGCGTAGTACCAACTTGAACATTGAGTGAACTCTTAGCTTTATTCAGTGCATCATATAGCTTGAATTTGGAGCTGATTATCTCAGACATAATGTTTCCTGATTCAGAATCTGCATGATACTTTCAGAATCAACTCCTACTCACATGCATCTATTCAGTACATATAAATTAATCAGTTTGGGTACGCATATCCGATACATACATGACATGCAGAAACTTGGACAAATAGAATTTAGATACTCCCCCCATTCCACAGAGATAGTCGTACTTTGAACTATTTGGTCCACTTGATTAGACTTTGACCAAAGATTTATAAAAATGTACTTGTCCTTAGGAAATTTTAGAAGTTCATATTGATAGTATTCTTAATATTGTTTCAGTGATTGAAATTTTATTACCTAATACATAATAAATGTATGTTAGTCAGTGATTCGATAATGTCCTAGGTTGACTTTCCAATTTATAAAGTGGATTGTTGTTTTTTTTTTGGGACAGAGGTAGTAGTATATATATGTACGTATGTGTATACTCAACATAACACATTGGGATCAAAATTTTTGTTTACAACATAATCAGAATCAAAATGACTATCAGATTATGTCCAAAGACCAACTCCTGTCAAGTTCAAAGAACCTTAAAGAAGCATTTCGCTTCTTAGGCAGCTTGAATTGCCAGCTAAACTGACGAAAAATCTTACCACCATCTTGAAATGAAAGCTATCTAATGTTAAAATTCAAATAGTACCTATAATAGTTAGGATAACTAGCTATCTAATGTTAAAATTCAAATAGTACCTATAATAGATAGGATAACTAGCTATCTAATGTTAAAATCCAAATAGTACCTATAATGGATAGGATAACTGCACGTGCTGCCAATCGCTGAGCCTCTATTTTGCTTCTGGCAAATTCTCCAATGTAAGTAACACCATTGAAAACCAATGAAGAAGAGAACAATGGAAGTGACATATCCGGTTGAGTTGTCTGATAACTAGGTTTCTCTAGATTCATCCGAACAGCATATTCAATTAGGATAGACTTGCAAAAGACTGTATCCTGGATGATTGGAGGAAGTGATTAGAAAGACAAATTTAGAAAGAGGAAGCCGATAAAAAGATTGTAAAAGCATATACAAAATGAGCTATACAATGTATATATATATATATATATATATATTATATATATATATATTTATATATATATATATATATATATATATATATATATATATATATATAGAGAGAGAGAGAGAGAGAGAGATAAACCACCACACACACACCAGATAGATAGGGAAAAAGAAAGTCCCTTAGACAATTACTACTCTGAACTCATGCACCATGGCTCATTCCGGTTCATAATTCAAAGAAAAGAGCACCACCATACACTATAGATAAGGATGAAGGTGGAAAGCAGAAGCCTTCAAAAAGGAAGGTAGTTGTTGCTCTTCTTGGTTAAGAGGTTCACAAGCAACAAAAAGAGAAGATAATGGAGTTACAAGCAACAACAGCAACAGAGAAACCACTTCCTCAGAAACTAAGACAATTCGGACAATGGTCAACTAATCCCCATTTATTCCAGTTCTTCCACTATTTTGATAAGGGAAGGAGAGATGATCATTGCAAGCATCCACTTTAGTTAATCTTTAACCAGTTAAAAACTCAGCCAGCATACAAGTATCCTTCCATGTAAAACATTTTCTATTATTTTCAATCCAATACCAGACTCTCAGATTATTTTAAGAGAATGTATCACTCTCATGAATATACTTTAGCAACAATTACAACCAAGGGCAAATAAAGCTCGAATCAGTACTAATCTTCCTGCAACTATTGAAGTTGATTATAGACATTTACAGGAAATTGATTATAGACATTTACAGGAAATTGATTATAGACATTTACAGGAAATTAATTTGCAATCGGCAACATCATAACAGATATGGGTTTCCAATCGCCTCAATTAGACAACATAAATTGTATATGCTCATCCAAGATGAGATTGGAGGGCGGAGAAAAGATCCTTTTAGATCTTGTATAGAACATAAAAAAGATGTTGTATGGCAAACTACTTCAAGTAAGAAATCAAGATTCATAAGATTCAGCGAACACTTAAAATGGTCTAAGAAGCATAGTGTTACAGGTGAGAAGCAACGAGAACGATATTTGACATCATAATCAAATAGATCATACAATAAAACAGTATGTGCATGAGAACAAAGCCAAATAAGTTGAAATCTTAGATCATCAATGAACAAACCTCCCGAACAAGTTTAGCCCCTTCGTCCTTTTTCTTCTTCATTATAGCCACAAAAGCAACCTTGGAAACTTCGGTCTCAGCCGCCTTACGTTGTGAGAATGAGTTTGGAGATGTATAGAAAGCACCATCAATCCAAATACGGGATCGAAATTGTGGTTTATGTTGAGATCCTTCATTATAAGTCTGGTAAACTGGGGGTTGTCTGGATGATCTTTGAGTGTATTGATACAAAAGACTCTTGTACAAACCTAAGAGCATAAAGTTAATATAACAGCATGCACTTAAGATAACTTTGATAGCATATGAGATCAACTTTTGGTATCACCATCTAGATGTTAAGGTAATTATAGATGAAAAATAGGCAGTGGACTTGGTATTTGCACATGTATATATAAATGGACACCAATATGAACACTTCACCAGAAAAATGTAATTAGCTAGAGCAACGATGAAAACATTAAGGTTTTGCATATGATTATGAATCAGATCCAAGCCAAAACAAGGACATGTTAATGAACTACAATGACAAACACACTTTCAAACATTCTGATTCATCTCATCTAACAGAAGCAATATCTATGTCACTGTGGTAACTGGTAACTTGGCCGAAGAGCTCTTAAACATATTATACTTGGTTGACGCTTGTACATACAGGGCACTATCAGCTTGCTGTCTCAAGTAGCTTCAACCATGTCCAAACAAGGATGCGAAAACATAAACAGTCAGAAAATGTATGATGAACGTGTACTCCTAAAGAAGTAGAAAGGCAGAAAATGACTTTCCACAATCAGAAGGATTAGACAGTGGCAGCACAACGATCTCAAGGTTCCTTCTTAAAAACAATAATATAAATATAACGAAAGCCGGAAGCTAGCAGCCAAATATCATCATCTTTATTGACAGCCTAAAAGAATTTGGGGAACCTAGCCAAACTGAAATCAAATACTAGCCAATGCTCACTAAATTGTATAATTGCTCAATTTGGTAACTGAGAAAAATGGATACGATTGATTGGAATAATGCAGATGATTCCACCAATTCCTATAGTTTTGATCATGGTTGACTATTTCACCATGGGTAAAATAGGAGGAATGAAGAGATGAGGCACGTTAAAAATAAATAACAATAATCAAAGAAAAAAATCTTTTTGTTTCATTTCTGAATTTTCTCAGCAATCAACAGAGGAAGTGAAGAAAGAGAAAGGCAGGATTACTGTCGCTGGAGCAAGAAGCCGTTTTCATTTTCCGTTGATCTCACATGTTCTTTGGGAACTGTTGTCTCCCAATAGGGTGCTCGAGCATGGTTAGAGAATGGAAGAGAGAGCCGGCAGATTGACTCCCTAGGTTTCCTTGTGTGTGGATGGGGAAGCAACTGTGTTTATGTCTACGCCATATTTGAAAATGTCCTATTTTGCCCTGATACAGATAGTTCCAGAAGCGTGTGAAATTTAACGATTAATTTACCTCAAAATTTAATGATTGAATTACCTTAAAGCCAAAACAGATCGCTCAACATGTGTGTTCATCTCAAGGCTAAAATGGGACAGCACTAATTTCAGAATGCCCTATTCAGGCCAAACATAGAAAGTTCCGGAAGCCTGTCAAATTTAATGATTAATTTACCGTAAAGCCAGAATGGATTGCTATACATGGGTGTTCATCTTGAGGCTAACCGGGAATGCACCAAATTTAAGTGGTTTGTTCAAGTACTAAACATCAAAAGAACAAACAGATTGTATGACATTTCCTTTCTTAGGTACAAACCTTGGAGTTGAAGTTGGGTGAACTTTAACTAAAAAGGTCTCAACATTTTACATTTTTTTTTTGAATGAGCAAATAAAAGGTGTACATAAATTCATAAAGTAGTTGTATAAGTGTCAGTACATTAGTTGTTGACAACCACTCGAATTATCTCAAGTACAATGTATAAGTACAATTTGATGTATGCATATCATTACTAAGTTTTCAACTGCCTTATCATGACCCCAAATCTGGACTGTATATATACTACGATAATAGCGATTTTTCCATTTCTTTTTCATACAAATTTAATTACTCAGGCTCCGTTTGTTTCAAGGAAAATAACTTCCAGAAAATGATTTTTGGAAAATAGCTTCTGGAAAATGAAAATGTTCTATTTTCAGGCGTTTGGTAAATCTTTTGAAAACATGTCGGAAAACATTTTCCGGTGTTTGGCAAACATATAAATTTTTTACGGAAAACATGAATGCATATAAAAAGTTATATTCTCTTCGTCCTAAAATTAGTGTCTCCTATTGAATATACACTTATTTTTAAAAAGTTTTTTACTTTAAATAATTTCTCTAGTAACCCCCAATTATCACTAGTGGTATTAAATCAATGGGGGTTCATCTACTTTTCAATCTCACAAATAACAATAACATAATTGATAATTGATTTGAAAACACATTTCAAAAACAAAAGAAAAAGAAAAGAAAGAGATAATTATTGTGGGACGTCCCGAAATGAAATAATAGACACTTATTTTAGGACGAAGGGGTATTTATTAAAATTGAGTAGTGTAAAGGTGATATTAGGCTCCAATTTCAGCCTCAAATTAAAAATTCTATGATCTTAAACATTATACCAGAAGCTTCATGTGCTCTTCAACCAAATATTTTATTCCGTGTAATACTATCTTTAAAAATTAAAGTATTAAAAAAATAATTTTAAATTTTAAATCAACGCACTAAAGAATTTTAAACAGGTCGATATATATAACATGTTCACTCTATCTTAGTATTTCTAATTGAAATATTAAGTTAAAATATTTTTGAAATTCAACTACTTGAATCTGTAATATTATTGTTATTTTCTCGTCTCAAAATGAATATTTACTTTTATTTGTGATCGTGAATAAAGGTGAACATTTATTTTGGGATGAATACGAATATATTTTTCAATGTTTTAAAAGTTTCCATAAATCTTGACAATATCAACAAAAAGTATATAAATAAAACTTTGTTCATAGAATCACTTCAAAATGTTACGATAAAATATTACGATTATTTTCTTAAATGAAAAGTTAGAAATGAATATAGCACATCCAAATGTGCAAAGGTGATATTAGGAGAAAATTGGAATGAACAAGTTTTGGAAAATGACTTACGGAAATTGAATCCGTAAGTCATTTTCCTGAAAAGAATGCTTCATTTTCCGTTGACTTGTAAAACATCTTACATTGACTACATTTTCCAAATGTTACCAAACACCGAAAAATAAGGAAAACGTTTTCCGGAAATCATTTTCTGTGAAACAAACGGAGCCTCAATTGTCATTTATATGACCAATAAATGCAGTGTAATACTTTGTCCATCCCTAAAAAAGAGTGGCATTTTGCTCAAAGTCAATTTGACCATTTTTTGGATTGATATTTAACATATTTTTACATAGTTGTAGAGAATAATTACCTTTGTAAACTACTTTAAACTATAAATCTCATGTTTTACACTTATGAAAAAAATAGGTAAATCCACATCAAAATTTCATTTATAAATAGTTGAGTTGACTTTATAAAGTCCAAACGCAACTCTTATTTTGAAACGGGGGGAGTACATTATGCCGCATGCCAAAAAGGAATTAACACCTAAAGTACAAATAAAAAGCCAATATGATGAGCTTTTCCGTTAGATAAATAGAAGGTGTAAGTTCGCATTAATAAAAGGAATTGTGTGTGCCCCTAAAACACCGGTTCTAATAAATAAAATGGACCGTGTTAGTTCTAAAAAGTGAATGTAAGGGGCACAAGGAGGTGTGCCTGAGAAACGCAATGCGACAAGTTTGCTGGCATCAGCTATACTATCACATACACTGCTAACAATTGGTCTCTCGTGCTTGATGCACAAAAATCAATTTTGAAAAAGAAAAAGGGTGACAGTTCATAATCACCTAAACTATTTTCAGCACATAACTAATTGGTATATATAGCACAGCTGAAAATCATACTTTCGGAAAATTTGTACAATGGAATCAACTTTTTCCATACAGAGCAAAGATCAGCTCCGAGCTCCAACAAGGATGGCAAAAGAAAAAACAATGCAACAATATATGACGAATATATACCAAAGACTTTATTGCCGAATCAAACCAAGTAGATGACGAATTTGCACAATCATAAGGAAAAGAATAGATGAAAAATCTTTCATAACAACGATTTAGTTACAAGCCAAAGCTAGCAGCAAGACCTCTTATTCATAGGCTAAAAGGAAACGGAAATTTACCTAACTAAACAACAAGCTCAAATGCTACTAGGTGCCCCTAAACAGTTTCACTTTTGTTCTTTGTGCATAACCAAGGAAGTCCACTTTTTAACGTTATAAGTCAGATAAACTAATTAAGCATAGCCATTACACTAATTTTAAGGAGGAAAAAGTACCAATACTTCTTTTATTCAAGTTGGATAAATTAATTTAGCCTAAATATGATACTGATTTAGGGAGGGGGCTAGTACCCTACACAGTTATTCTTTTTTTCCTTCACAACACAACTATGGTACCTGAGACAATGGTGGTAGCCCCCTCCCTCCCTAAACCCCACCCTCCTTAGCACGAGACTCAGAATTTGCAACAATATGCATGATAAGGTTAAAAGGCAAAAACTTAGAAAAAAAGGTCTTACGGATCCTAATATGTAAGACAAAGTCACTTTTGGCCTAAAAAGTGTTACTTTTGTATCTTACGAATCACTAAAAACTGTCATTTTCTGCCCTAAAAGTGTCACTATTGGCCTTAGAACCGTCACTTTTGGCTTTTAAAGTGTCACTTTGCATTTAAATAAAAATGATCACTTTCTCCCCTAAAAGGGTCACTATTGGCTTTAAAATTGTCAATTAGCACACTTTGCATCTTAAATGAAAAAGTGACACTTTTAAGACCAAAAGTGACTCCCTCTTCTCACAAGAGACCTACTCACCATGCCAACCCTTGTCCTTTAGTCAAAAATACTCATTAAATACAGATACTGTTCCTTACTCATTAAATACAGATACTGTTCCTTTCCGGTAACTGACAGAAAATGTAGATAGAAAATTAAACAAAATCAGGCATCTGGTTCAACAAATTCATATTGATTGACACTTCAGAGGGTGTAAAAGGGAGTAAACAAAGATCCACAATTCTTCATTCATAAACTTTCGTGATAACGGACAAAAAATGTCACCTCTAAATTAAACACAGTATAACTTAAACAAATTCCTCTTGAATGACACTCCACCATGAGCAAAATAGGGTAATAATCAGAAACAAATATTCTTTGGTGTTTACTCATGCAGTTTCGCAGAAAACTACAAATAATTGAGAGCGAGGGAGGGCATTACCGGTGTTGTGCTGAGGAGCATTTTCCCTGTTCTCCGGCTCCGGCATCGGCGGGTTGGCTGGGGCTAGTTGCAACACAACTGGCTGTTCCGACATGGTTCGGGAGAGAAGAAGCAGCAGACAGAGCTCACTAGGGTTTTGCTTGTGTGTGTTTTGGGGAGTGGAGTGGTGCGTGTTTATCTATGCCAAATTTGGGAATTTGCTATGTTGAGGTCATACATTGCTACTTCCAGAGGGAACAAGTTATAAATTACTAGGCTGTACTTGGAACTTTAATTACACCAATCATAGTTGTAACTTGTAAGTACTTTTTAGTAGGGAGTGGAATTCACACTCCATTCAATCGTTTCTTATTTAAATATGAAAATATTTTTTCAAAGTAAATTAATTTTTTATTTTCTTTTATAATTTTTTTAACTTTCTAAATAAACTATATTTAATTATGAAAAGAAAATAAAAGATACACAAACAAAATCAAACCTAACCCTAAGATAAATACTTAAAGTGTTATTTTATTATTTTTATCGTCAAGAGTCAAATTTAATAATAGTTAAACACAGTCTCGTTCAATAGTATTAATATTGGTATTAAGTCTTATTATTTGTTTGTAATAAAATAGAAAAAAGAAAACCAGTTAAATAGCTCCTCACAATCGAAAAGGACCGGACCAATAAGAACCGAAACAAAGTATTGGTTCTTATATATCTTGGTTTGGTTTTGGTTCTGAATTTTTAACAACCAAAGAATTGGTTTGGTTCAAAAAATTTTTTTTGAATAATAATATTATTAATATTATTAATAATAATATTAATAATATTAATATTAATATTATTATTATTATTAATAAAAAAATAATAATAATATTAATAATAATAATAATATATTTATATATATATCGAATTTCTTTATATTTGGTTCTTCAATTCCATGGAAGATACGACTGAAAACAACATAAAGAGATGATTTATTGTTACAAAGCAAAGAAGTTGGAATAAGATAAAAAAACTGACTGTGAGATCCTTAAGGTGAACAATTAACCTCGGAAGTAAAATGTGTGCTTCGCGATGCAACAAAATAGTAATTTTTAATACAATTTTGTACATCGCGATGCACACTTTGATACATCGCAAGTGTAATATTGTGCATCGCAATGCAATAAAATAGTACATTTTAGTATAATAATTTTGTTCATCGCGATCCATCAATTTTGAAACGGGCATGAAGCCCAAAACTATGGGCGTGATGCTCAAAATTATGGGTGTGGTGCCCATTTTAAACTCTTAAGAATGTAACACCCCGACCCAACTTCATTCCGTGTTCACTTGTAGTCTCTCGATATTGACCTTAAAACCCTCAGAGAGTGAGGCGTCATGCTTGTTAAGCGTGACGTGTTAGATCAAGGACCATATTTGACGCGTATTTAACTCACGGCGAGTTGCACTTTGTTCCTATATTCGTTCGAGACTATCCTCGACTTCGTTTAGCGTTCGTGTACATTACATTTCCTCTCTAGTTGGTTATTCTAGCCTTGGCCTAGATTGGTTCGCAAACGACAAGCACGTTCGCCTTGTCATTAACCCGTAAGTTGAGATAGTTTGGAATCCATTTCGCGTGTTTGACTTGTTGTACGTGTGAGACTTATGTTCGTTATCATTCGTGCCCCATCGCGGGATGATTCGGGTGTGTTTCGAGTATGTTTGACCATGATTTGATGTTAGGATCAACCTAGGATCATTTCGGGACATTTCGGGAGCGTTTCGGATCAAATTCGGAAAAATTGAAAAAAATCTGGAGGAGGTGCGGCCGCCTAGGCGGCCGCTCAAGTGGCAGAGAGGTTGGTTTTGAGCAGGCGGCCGCCCAGCCCCGTGCCCTGTTCGTCCGGTTTTGACGTTTTCTCGGTTTTTCGTGTTTTTAAGTGGTTTAAAATGCTCAAACAAGCCCGGGATTGGACCAAACACATACCCATGGTATTAATAACATAACCCAACTCTATTTTCTCCCTCATTCTCATCCCCAAACCAGAAAATAGAGAGAGAGTCTAGAGAGAGAAAGGAGAGAGAAGAAGAGAAGAATCGTGATATCTCGAGCTCCGTTGGTCGGATCGACGAGCCGTCTTCGCCGTAGCGTAGAGGACGACGAGGAGCACATTTATACCCAAAAGGATCATCCGATCTGTTAGTATATCACGAACCCATCTCTTCTCCCACGTTTTAGAGAGAGAAATGGGTGTTTTGAGAGAGAGGAAGTTCGATTCGAGCTTGGTTCGAGTTTGGGATTGCTGGTTGGACTCTGTAGCAGCGTAGAGGTCGTGGAAGAGTACGTTTTCACCCGAAGCCCTTTCGGTTTCGTGGAGGATTTGCGTTGTGTGGTAAGTTACTAATCTCTTTCTTAGATTTTGAGCATCGTAGAGTAGTATCTCGATGTCTACATGTTATCTATGTGAATATGAACTCCCTACATGCTATACTTGTTCAATGTGATACTCTAGCATGTTAAATGATGGGTATTGATGAATTGTTGTTAATTTCGTAGTCTCGAAATATTAGAGACTTGTGAGTGATGATTGTGGTACACGTTGTTGTTGTACATGTTGTATTGACGTCTCCTAGTGTTAGAGACTCATTGGGATCGTTGTTGTTTCCCGAGTTGTAGACTCGTGGGTTTATGTTATAGTTGGGTTCCGGCATTATAGTCGCCGATGACTTGTTTTAGTTCTACCGAGCATGTGTAGCTCTTTGAGACTTTTATCGTTAGTACTCTCGCGATGACTCGTGATAATTATACGGGTGGTATATACCCCGAACGTTGGTTATTGTGGTTGGCACGGTTAGTTAGGGACGATACTACAGTTCGTCCGAGGTTTAGTTGTTGGTGACCAACTCTAGCGGAGTTGTATAAGACGTAGAGATTATACGTCGTGAAATGTGGTAATGTGTAGTATAAACCAATATAGGTTGTATTGTAGCCTCCTACGGTGTGGGATGACGAGTTAGTTATATTCTAGGTAGTATGACATACCTTGGGTATCGTTCCATTTCGGGCGATGTGACTTGTGGGGAGTTGTAATATATTTAACATACGACGGATATGAGGTGGATTATATATGCATGAGATGAAGTGTATTGTGATCGTGGGATACCGTAGAGATCCTAAGTTGCGCGTGTTGGTAGCACGTTGAATTATGATTGTAAGTACGAGTAGGCTTACATGTATTATGATTGTGAAGTCTAGCAAGTGCGGACTAAAATGATTTGGTGTATGTTTGGTTGTTCTAGTAAGCAATAGGACAATCATCCTACTCTGATGATTGATTGTGTGTTTAGTATTTACAAGCACATTATGTTGATTTAGTATGTGATTCAATAGAACACATTATGGTTTGATTTCTTTGGATTGTGATTCAATAGAACACACTTAGATTAGTTTGGCATGGGTAAACATCTACTTGTGCATTGCATCGAGTCCAGCTGGCATATGTGTATTGGAGGTATATTGACGCTCGGTTATTGCGGGAGCAGGGGCTTCGTAATAGCCAAAGGTCAATACACTGGGCCTCGCCCTACCGTTGGCCACGGTAGGGGTTTCTCTAGTCCCACAGTTGAATGGAATAAACGGCGACTGTGTATTGTCGACATTTTTGTATGCATTGGGATACGGACACCGGTCCCTTGTGATACCTGTAAGTGGCTAGAGCCGTATTGTCTCGGGTTGTAGGGGATCGAGCAATACGTTGACGTGGATACAGAAAATGGTCCACAACGGGTACCTGTAGATCGTGCGGGTCGCGATCGGGTACATTATTTTGTTTCGGGATACGAGCACCGGTCCCTTTGTGATTTGTGTACAGCAGCAGCAGCACAATCATCTATTTCTGTTCGTCGTTCGACGTTGGGAGATGTGTCTAGCATCAGCGGCGCATTTGTTTAGTATGGTTCTCTGGAGCAGGAGCACAGGAATCTATTATCATTATTATCTTGTTGGATAGCAGCAGGGGCATCCTTACCCATGGTATTAATAACATAACCCAACTCTATTTTCTCCCTCATTCTCATCCCCAAACCAGAAAATAGAGAGAGAGTCTAGAGAGAGAAAGGAGAGAGAAGAAGAGAAGAATCGCGATATCTCGAGCTCCGTTGGTCGGATCGACGAGCCGTCTTCGCCGTAGCGTAGAGGACGACGAGGAGCACATTTTTACCCAAAAGGATCATCCGATCTGTTAGTATATCACGAACCCATCTCTTCTCCCACGTTTTAGAGAGAGAAATGGGTGTTTTGAGAGAGAGGAAGTTCGATTCGAGCTTGGTTCGAGTTTGGGATTGTTGGTTGGACTCTGTAGCGGCGTAGAGATCGTGGAAGAGTACGTTTTCACCCGAAGCCCTTTCGGTTTCGTGGAGGATTTGCGTTGTGTGGTAAGTTACTAATCTCTTTCTTAGATTTTGAGCATCGTAGAGTAGTATCACGATGTCTACATGTTATCTATGTGCATATGAACTCCCTACATGCTATACTTGTTCAATGTGATACTCTAGCATGTTAAATGATGGGTATTGATGAATTATTGTTAATTTCGTAGTCTCGAAATATTAAAGACTTGTGAGTGATGATTGTGGTACACGTTGTTGTTGTACATGTTGTATTGACGTATCCTAGTGTTAGAGACTCATTGGGATCGTTGTTGTTTCCCGAGTTGTAGACTTGTGGGTTTATGTTATAGTTGGGTTTCGGCATTATAGTCGCCGATGACTTATTTTAGTTCTACCGAGCATGTGTAGCTCTTTGAGACTTTTATCGTTAGTACTCTCGCGATGACTCGTGATAATTATACGGGTGGTATATACCCCGAACGTTGGTTATTGTGGTTGGCACGGTTAGTTAGGGATAATACTACAGTTCGTCCGAGGTTTAGTTGTTGGTGACCAACTCTAGCGAAGTTGTATAAGACGTAGAGATTATACGTCGTGAAATGTGGTAATGTGTAGTATAAACCAATGTAGGTTGTATTGTAGCCTCCTACGGTGTGGGATGACGAGTTAGTTATATTCTAGGTAGTCTGACATACCTTGGGTATCGTTCCATTTCGGGCGATGTGACTTGTGGGGAGTTGTAATATATTTAACATACGACGGATATGAGGTGGATTATATATGCATGAGATGGAGTGTATTGTGATCGTGGGATACCGTAGAGATCCTAAGTTGCGCGTGTTGGTAGCACGTTGAATTATGATTGTAAGTACGAGTAGGCTTACATGTATTATGATTGTGAAGTCTAGCAAGTGCGGACTAAAATGATTTGGTGTATGTTTGGTTGTTCTAGTAAGCAATAGGACAATCATCCTACTCTGATGATTGATTGTGTGTTTAGTATTTACAAGCACATTATGTTGATTTAGTATGTGATTCAATAGAAAACATTATGGTTTGATTTCTTTGGATTGTGATTCAATAGAACACATCATGATTTGGTTTATTAAGTTGTGATTCAATAGAACACACTTAGATTAGTTTGGCATGGGTAAACATCTACTTGTGCATTGCATCGAGTCCAGCTGGCATATGTGTATTGGAGGTATATTGACGCTCGGTTATTGCGGGAGCAGGGGCTTCGTAATAGCCGAAGGCCAATACACTGGGCCTCGCCCTACCGTTGGCCACGGTAGGGGTTTCTCTAGTCCCACAGTTGAACGGAATAAACGGCGACTGTGTATTGTCGACATTTTTGTATGCATTGGGATACGGACACCGGTCCCTTGTGATACCTATAAGTGGCTAGAGCCGTATTGTCTCGGGTCGTAGGGGATCGAGCGATACGTCGACGTGGATACAGAAAATGGTCCACAACGGGTACCTGTAGATCGTGCGGGTTGTGATCGGGTACATTATTCATTGGGTACCTGTAGATCGTGCGGGTCGCGATCGGGTACATTATTTTGTTTCGGGATACGAGCACCGGTCCCTTTGTGATTTGTGTACGGCAGCAGCAGCACAATCATCTATTTCTGTTCGTCGTTCGACGTTGGGAGATGTGTCTAGCATCAGCGGCGCATTTGTTTAGTATGGTTCTCTGGAGCAGGAGCGCAGGAATCTATTATCATTATTATCTTGTTGGATAGCAGCAGGGGCATCCTTAATAGTTCTGCGGAGCGGCAGTACGATCGTTTACTACGGCTTCATGGAGCGATAAGGTCGGAAGTGTTTCAAGGGATTTCGGAGGTGTACCTCGAATCCACCGTATCCACCTCTATGTGTTTACTTTGAGCTTTATGTGCTTCCTATATTAACGAATGTTGGTCGTGGTCTCCAACCAGTGCATGACGGTTGGCGGCTACTGAGCCTCTCGTGAATATAGGGTTGGTTGTCTTATGTGTTACAACCTGTTTATTATCCTGCTATTCTTACGTGCATAATGCCATGCCATATTGTTTCATTAGTAGCTTACTGGGTCATTCGACTCATCCTTTCCATATTTGTTTTCCTTAGTTGCAGGATACGTATCAACACAGTGAGACTCTAGTTCGAAGATCCTCCAGTTGTATCTAGTTAGCGTTTATATCTATTTCCTGTACTTGTGAGATCGTGGGTTAAACTGAGTTATGTAAACTTAGTATGTCGGGTAGAGATTCTTGTATTTTATAGACTTGTATTTGGTGCCGACTTGTGGAGTCGTGCCGGTTGTACTATTTTTATAATTCCAGTTTTCTTAGTTGTTGTGGCCGTGTGCCCGTTGGTATTTTACTGTTAGTTTTCCCGAGCGTGTTGTCTCGTAGTGTTTTAGATGTTATTGTTCTCCGGCGCTTGTTTAGCCGTGGAGGTTATTATTATATGTTGGGATTCTTGTTATTCGAGCTTTGAGGCTCAAGTTCATTGTTATTCCGCTGCCTTGTTTTTAGTATTCCGCTGCATTGGTTTAGTCTCGAGCTTTTGTGGCTCGCTTCATTATGTTCTTCCTCGGGTTTGGCGCTCCGAGTTGGGGTTCAACATCGAATCTCGGACTCGGGTCGTCACAAAGGAAATCGCGGATGCATCATTTTTGCAATGCATCAATTTTGTTTTGCGATGCATGTTGTGCATCGCTATGCAAAAATCAATTTTGTTTCGCGATGCATCGCAAGTGTAATATTATGTATTGCAATGTAATAAGACAGTACTTTTTAGTACAATTTTATGCATCGCGATGCATCAATTATGTTTTGCGATACATCACAAGTATAATATTGTGCATTGTGAGACAATAAAACAGAACTCCCTCCATCCCGAATAAATGTTCTTACTTTCTATTTAGAGATGTCCCAACTAAAATTTCTAAAGACTTTTGATCTACTTATTCTCTATCATTTTTCCTAATATAACCTTAAAACTTCATTTAATATAACAAATCTCAAAGAAACTCAATTATTTAAAATAGTTTAACTCAATTAATGTTCATGAGTATTATCGTCAGAACACATTTTATAGCACATCATTAATTATGTTTCTAAATTCCTGTACTTTATCAATATCAACTAGGAACATTTACCCGAGACGGAAGGAGTACTTTTTAGTACTCCTTCCATCCCTAAATTATTGTATTCCCTTCCTTTTTTGTCCGTCCCAAAATAATTGTCTTGTTTGAAAACTTTCTTTTTTAAGACATCACTTTTACTATTATACACTTACTGTTTCCCCTACTTTAATTATGGACCACATACACATGAGTATTAAAAAAAATTACACATTATACCATTATTAATAATCAAGTCAATTATTTTTTCTTAATTCATGTGACCGGTCAAACAAGACAATAATTAAGGGACGAATGGAGTACAATTTTGTGCATCGCGATGTATCAATTTTGTTTCGCGATGCATCAATTTTATTTTGCGATGCATAGTGTGTATGTTCTGTATTTTTTAAGAGCATAAACGACATTTCGCAAGAAAAATGTCTTTTTTCTATTTGAAACAAATATAACGTTTTTAACTGGTTAGAATTTGGAAATTCATCAAACGAGACCGGCCAAACTTCACAAAAAACAAAAATAAAATAAAATAGATTTCTTATCTCACCCCCGATAAGGTAAATGGGTAATAGTAGAGTCGGCAAAATCAGCCCAACCCAATGGGCTGAGTCAGCCAACCCGATGTTTGCATGGGTTAAGGATCATTTTTTGGAGACCCAAAAAATACGGGCCTTTTTGGCCCGGTCCAGTAAGCCCGACGGGCCGATCGAGCTTGAGTCAAAAAAGCCCTGCTTTTTCGGGCTAGCCCAGCCCATCATTATTTTATTATGTACGAAGATGAGAACAGAAAAAGAGAGGATAGAGTTTTATTTTGGGGTACTTCTGTGGGTCAAGTTGGGAGCAAAATTATGTGAATGAGGTAATTTAATGAGTATAATAGGACAATAATCAACGAATTAGAGAAAATGGTTACATGGGCAGCAAAAGCATAGCATCATGGGAGACAGGACATACCTAGTCTAAAACCTCATCACCACTAATATATGTTCTTACTGAAAAAGTACACCATGAATCATCTCTGTAGCCCCAAAATAGGTAGAATGAGGCGGAAAAAAAAAATACATATATGCTCAAGGAATGGTTACTCCTTTTATTCCTTAAAGCAAACTAAAACAATCCACAAAAATTATCCAAACAACCAAAATTTTGGGGTTTTTAGATGTTAAAGAAATTTTACAATCAATATATTTAAAAATAAAAGAGAAAGTCCCAGATTAATAAAGTGTTATTGGATCATTCTCGTATAATTTATGTTAAGAGTCAAAGAGAAACAAATGATAATTTATGTTATGTAGGACTTTTTTTTTTTAATAGTTTTTTTAATTTTTTGTAACTAGGGCTTTTTGGCCCAATGGCCCGATGGGCTGGGCTTGACTTTTCTTAGGTCCTAATGAAATTGGGCCCGGCCCGGCTCGGCCCAATTTAAGTGATGGCCCGGTGGGTTTGCACTGGCCCGGCCTAGCCCAGCCCAGCACATTATAATAGGGTCAAAGTAAAGGACAATCCCAAAATTGCTATTTATACCCAAACAATTGTTGAGTACACCCGATGCCATATATTACTAAAATGTTATTATAAATTTTGACTTAAATGCCCTTATTTGTTCGGTAAAGGTGTCAAACAACCATAGTGCTGTTCGGGAAGGGTGTCGATCACCACTGTAGGTGTTCAATAAGAGTGCCGAACAACTAAAAAAAAAAAGAAAAAAAAAAAAGCTCAACAGACTTGGTAATGAAGGCGGGCTTGACTAGTGTGGGTGGGGTGGAGGGTAAGAAGGAGGAGGAAGGAGGGAGGGGGAGGCGGGAAAGGAGGGAGGAAGGGGATGGGCTTGACTGATCTTGTGGGGAAGGGAAAAGAGGAGGAGGAAGAGGAAGGAGGGAGGAGGAGGAGGAGGAGGAGGAGGAGGAGGCGGAAAAGGAGGAAGGAAAAGGGTGAGCTTGACTAGTGTGGGTGGCAGGGGGAAAGGAGGATTAGGAAGGAGGGAGGGCAAGCGGGAAAGGAGGGATGAAAGGGGGTGGACTTGACAGAGGAAGGGGGTGAGTTGGGTGGGAGGAAGGAGGGTGGGTGTACTCGTAGTGGGGGGTTGGGGAAAGGAGGAAGAAGGAGGATGGGGTGTATTCAGTAGATAAATTAATTTTGAAAAAAATATTATAAAAGTATAATGAAAAATTGAGGAGGTGGAGTGTGCTCAACTTTTTGAGCGGTAAAAAATAGGGATAATGACACTACTAGTCCCTCGACTATGACTGATTTCACCATTAGTCTCTTAACAAATTTTTTTTATATTTTTGTCCCTTGACTATGAAAATTAAATACGGTTGATCCTTTTGGTGGATGCCGTTAGTATTTTCCTGTTAAGTTTGTCATGTGTCTCTCACATGACTTTGGTTAAGGGCATTGTTGAAATTTCACGTACCCCTATGACCAGTGAAGTTAATTACAAACACACCCACACACACACACACACACACACTCTCTCTCTCTCTCTATCTCTCTCTCTCTCACAGACACACACACACACATACACACATACACATCCAAAGACACCACTCACACCCACACACACACTCTCTCTATCTCTTTCTTTCTCTCTCTCTCTCTCACGAAAACACACATACACACATCCAAAGACACACACCACACACACACACATCCATTAGCCTCAAGTCTTGTTCCGTCTTCTCCCACTCCGACTCGACTTCCTCCGACTCACACGACGGCCGCATCCCTTCTGGAGCTAATCTCATTTCCGAAGCTAATCTCACCGGAGCTCCTTCCCTTCCAATCTTCCATTTTTTGAAAAAAAAAAAAACAAATTAGGGCATAGAACGAACTTCAGTCCAAATCAACCCAAGTCAAAAACTAAATCAAAAAGTGAAACCTAGTTCAACATTTAAACCCAAATTTTCTCAGATCTCTTGGCATTACCCGTGATCCTTAGATCTGCTCCGCTTGAATTGCCGAGTTTGGATTAGGTAACAAATCTATCTTTCTTTCTTTTCTAATCTATTTCATACTTTCTTTTTGCAGTCAAACCCCCCTTCCATCTTCTTGTCCTTTCTGTCACACAAAAATAAAATTTTTAAAAAAATATTTAAGGAAAAGAAACCGCAAAGCTGGGCGTCACCAAGTCAAACCCCTAAACTTCAAAATCTACACCGCGACCATCATCATCGGAGTCTGCCAACCCTCATAGCAATTCCTTTCACCGGTACCCTAATAGTTCGCTGTCATCAACAACGCCCCTGCTTGGACTCTAGATAACGAGCCGACTTCAACAAAACCCTCGTTACAGTGTTTTTCGCAGACCTTGAACCCTAGTAAATCCATCGATATCGCTTCCTTGTCGCCGTTCTTTCCTCTCTCATCTTCTCCATAGCCAAACCCTTGGCAAAACCCTTAGTGGCGCCGTTTGCATCCTTTGTTCTCTTCGATCTGATGACCCAGAGTTTAAAAAAAAAAAGCAACAAACAAAAACATAAAACAAAACTTCTACATTAATTTTCCCAGTCTTTTTTTTTTCTCCTTTTTTTTTTAAAGAGGATCAATAGTGGTTCCCCACTTACCCCCTGGTGACTCGAACCCACGACCTATCGGTTGTAGGTGAAGCGTCTTACCAACTACGCTGCACTTACTTGTCAAATTTTCCCAGTCTAATTTTCCCAATCTTCGTCATCGTGTGTGTGTGTGTCTGTGAGAGAGAGAGATAGAGAGAGAATGTGTGTGTGGGTGTATTTGTAATTTTTTTACTATTTAATTATTTATTATGAATTTTTGATAATAACCCTTAAAAAATGGCATGTGCAACGCACATGGGTCACTTAACGGAATTTTACTAACGATATTCATCAAAAGGGCTAGTCGCGTGATTTTTTAATACTCAAGGGACAAAAATATGAAAAAAATTTGTTAAGAAACTACTGGTAAAATTGGTCATAATCGAGGGACTTGTAGTGTCATTGTCCCGAAAAAATATTAGGGTAAGGTGTAATAGATAATGTGGTGTATTCGTTAAATTATAGGGTGCCAATAGCACCACACCAAAATTATTTCGTGAATCGACGAAATTTTCATTCGGGAAAACACAGCCCATATGCAGCATCTCCTTTCCCTCCGTCATAGCTAGGGTTCTAACATAGCTCACTCAAAACCCACTAAATCTCTCTTTCATTACTCAAAAGTTCTCAGCCTTTTCCCAGGAATCGCCACCACATCATGGGCAAGAGCAGGAAACGCCGCCGCAATCATTCACCACCACCACCATCTTCAAATCATAGCCACCGTAACAATGACAAGCGCCACCGTTCCTCCTCACCATCCCACCCTCCATCGAAATCCGATCATCACCATCAATCACATCACCAGTCCTACCAACAAAACCCGGGTAAGCGTCCAACTTTTGCTTCACACATTGACACTCCTAATTTACCTCCCAAAGTCAAAGTACTCTGTGAAATTATATCAGCTACGCTGTCCTTAAACATAGAGAAGGTTCTAGACGATACTGGTATTAGGGTTTCTCAAGAAGACGTTGAGGAAGTCTTGAAATTGTCCTATGGGCACCCGGGTCCCGCGGTGAAGTTTTTTCGGTGGGCTGGTTATCAACTTAATGATAAACATAGTCCGTATGCTTGGAATCTTGTTGTTGATTTATTAGGGAAAAATTGTTTGTTTGATGCTATGTGGGATGCGATTAAGTCGATGAGGAAAGAAAGGTTGCTTTCTTTAGCTACTTTCGCTTCGGTGTTTAGTAGTTATGTCATTGCAGAGAGAGTTCAGGAGGCCATCATGACATTTGAGGTGATGGATCAGTATGGATGTTTGTGTGATGTTGTGGCTTTGAATTCGCTTCTTAGTGCGATTTGTAGGGATGGGAAGACTGTGCAGGCTAAGGATTTTTTGAATCTTGTGAAGGATAAGATTAGGCCTGATGCAGATACATATGCGATCTTGTTGGAGGGGTGGGAGAATGAGAGGGATGTTAGTGGTGCTCGACAGACTTTTTCAGAGATGGTGATTGAAATTGGGTGGGACCCTAAGAATTTTCCCGCTTATGATTCGCTTTTGACGACGTTGATCAAGGGTCCTGATGGGATGCGTGAAGCTATGAAGTTTTTCGAGACTATGAAGGATAGAAGGTGTTTTCCAGGGATGAAATTCTTTAAGATTGCTCTTGAGGAGTGTGTGAGGAATGGTGATGCGAAGGTTGCTGAAGTGCTTTGGGGAAATATGGTTGGGAAGAATGTTGGTAGGCCCGACACTGAGATGTATAATTCCATGATTGCTTTATATTGTTACCTTAAGGATACTGATCTAGCTAGAAGGATGTTGGATGAGATGGTTTACAATGGGGTGTTCCCAGATTCAAAAACTTATAATGTCTTGTTTCAGTTCTTGATTAAGGATAGAAAGTTAAAAGAAGCTCAACCAATATTCTTTGAGATGGTTAAAAATGAATGTGTGCCAAATCATGTCAATTGCAGTTCAGCACTCAGGGTCTATGTGGATGGCGGGGATTCTTATATGGCTATAAAAATTTGGAAATGTATGATTGAGAATCACAAGTCAGATCTCGAGGAACCAGGGAATCAGTTGGTTGTTGGGCTTCGTGATCTTAATAAGCTTCCTGAAGCAGTTAAATATGCCGAAGATATGATCGATCGAGGAATTAAACTGAATTCATCAACATTATCAAAATTGAGACAGAGCCTCGCAAAAGCAGGAAAGGGGCCTGCTTACGATGATCTTTTGAGGAAGTGGAAATTTCGATAGGTTAGGCAAGTTGATGATTGGTGCTATTGGCTTTGATTTCTGCCCATTATTTACTCCGTTTTTTGATGTTCTTATGTTTCTTTTACTTTAAAAAATTGAAGATGCATTGAGTACATTGGTAATGGTTCCACTTCTGTCATTTCCATATCTCTCTCTTTCGTAGCTCAGTAATCTTTACTATATCTTTTGTGGACTTAATTATTATTGTCATACAACCTATGTTTGTCAACATTGCATGCAAAGTATTATATTATATATCTTGTTAAGCAGAAGCAGAACTCTCTACCTCAATTTTGAATCCTTACCACGACCCTTCTTATAGAATGATTATAAGTGTTAAATTATAACAGACGATGAATGCTTAAATTGACTCCACTTCCATCAGTAAACAGATTTCCGTAGGCCAGTTGTGAGTTCTACTTCTAAAATATGTTGAAGACTGCTCAAAGTTGAACCAAGAAGAAAACAGACATTTATAACTATTCTTTCATACTAGGACTGACTCTATCTTTTAAAACTCAAAACCTTTTTTGAATTCTGAAAACGCACACGAAGGCCATGTATCTCATTTTTTGGTCTGATAAGCTCTAGCACTATATAAGCTACCCTATTGCAATGCTGATCCTTATTTTCTCTTTGGAATAGGATGATACAATCCTCTAATATTGATGTTTAAGTTCATTATATGCTCTTCAGATACTGTTAAGGTTCTTCTGACAGTGGAGGATAAAGTTCGTATAGGATTGACTTTTATCCAGCATTTTGCAAAATCCAGTGCTTAAATTTAAGAACACTTGACTTTCCCCACATAATAACTTGGCCCATGTTCAGGGAAATAAGATCATCAGGCTATGTTTGGCAATTCAATGCCAAGCTTTATAATTGAAATTGGATGAACAAGTTGAGCTCCACGGAATTTATATTGTTCTTCCGATTCTAATTCCGAGCTCTGGAATTAAGTATCCAAACATAGCCTCAAAGAATACGTTCTAAATGTTTCAGTACATTTGTGTTGGTTTAAGTTTAGAAGTTGATTACGCAATGTCTACTTTTCTCTTATTTTCGTCATTGAAATTCATCTGTATTTTGATCCCATCATAACCTTTCTGAAAGAAAAGTATTTAACCTACTTATACTATCATGATACGTTAGAACCTCATAAAATAGAAGGCATAAAGAAAGCATTACTGCTACGTTACAGTGTCTGCCAATTCCTATATCTTAATGGTAATCATATACAACTGCAAATGGTCTTGTTTGGAAAAGCATTGATGTATTCTCTTCGTTCAGAAAGGGCACCATTATATTCCCTAGAGATTTTCTGTTCCGCTGGTTGCTGCTGCTGTTTTCATTGTCCTTTGTGTGTTTTCATCTGCTTCATAATAGTTAAAGCATAACACTCGCTAGATGCTTGGTAAGTGCGTCAGTGTTAAGTGTTGCAACAAATTCGTGGTCACCCTACAAGATCTGCATTCGGCATGTCAAATAGGATACCGGCTTAGCACACAATAGTAGCCATGCAAAACGGGATATACGAAGTTTTATACATGGTAAAACTCTGAGAGGATGAGTGAAACTGATTTCTTCTAGGGCATGGTTGTTTGTGATGCTGCATGCCCGAACTCGATCTGTGTACATTAGGTTCTAGATGTGCCTTCATCTGCTTCTAGAGACGGGGATGTTAGTGTCTGAACCTATCTTTCTTTCCTCCAATTTATGAATAAATTTAGCAATAATGTTTCAAAGCTCATGATTGTTAGCTTTTTAAAATGTATAAACATGGAAAACTCCTCGGTAGTCATATTTTCCCCATCAAAGTCCCTTGCAGTGCCATAAACTTTTACTTCCATGGTGTTCTCTAATTCTTCCAAATCCTAAGTGCAAAATTTTTGGCATACCTTAAAAGTTGGTATTGAGATTTGAAAACTGGGCTAGGAAATGCACTCGCAAAGATCGGTGGTGTACATGTCACGCCCCTTGCTTTTAGAGATGCCAGATCCGCCCTTGGGAAGGTAGACGGATGATGATAGAGATGGATCAAGCAGATGAAGCCGAGGTTACGTGCAATTGGTAGTCATAACCAGTGCATTAGCGCTCTTGTGGCGAGAAAGAAGGGCAGGTTTGAAAATCTTTTCACACACTACTAGTCTCTAGCGGTCTTAGTGAGGATTTAGGCTATCACCTCAGGACTTGTGCTAAACTGAAAATTTTATGGCTTAATCTTACATGTTTTGTGAGGATGATTGATGATGGCAGGTAACATGAGGGCATAGTAATTGATGATATTTAAGTTCTGAGCAGAATATTTGTATATGGATTGACTTTCTTAATGTGCCTTTCTTTAGCATCTTGTAAATTTTTTCTTTTTTTGATCTTCCATGAGGTGTCCTTATACGACATTGGGTCTAACACTAATCCCTGCTCGCGGTATTGAGCCAGGCCGCTGACCCAGGGAAATTTGTACCAGGTGAGAGTCAAAGTCAAACACGGAGCATTCCGCTAAATGGATTGCTCCATTGAGCCAACTCTTTGGGTTAGCAACTTGTAAATCTCATTGATGGGTATTTGAACTTTTACGTGGATACGATTTCATATCATATATGAAATCCTTGTGTTGTCCTTTCTATCTGCTTGCCACATTCAACTATTTGGGCAATTGTCTTCTATCATGGCCACTCCTGTTTGAGCTTTTGAAAATGCGTTTCAAATCAAAAGAGCCTATACCTGCATGTCTTTATGGATTTGGAAATAGGTTAATTAGAAAAATGCAATGCCTGCTACTGCGATCCCGAATGTCCTACAGCATCTTAGCAACCATGAAGAAATTGCTATGATAGAGGAAGGAGGATTGTATTGCAATTTGCAAAGGCAGCTTCCACTAGATGCTTGGCTGCACTCCCAACCATTTGTGTTGGAGAGTTTATAGCAAATGGGAAGGTGATTGCTCTCTGTTATTGCTGTGATCAACTCTTTTGGGCAGAGATGAAAACGTTATGGCCATTGAAATCCTCAAAAATCCAAGTAAATCTTGGGTATTACCAACCAATCAATTAATGACACGTGGTACTGTGCTATTATTTGATTTGTCCTCCTTTCTGACTGAAAGTGAAATATGGCTTTGAACATCCTGTTCCTTGTAGAAGAAATGTTACAGTGCTCATGAGATGTTCTCAGATGTATGTTGTGCGCTTTATAACTGATATTGGAATTGCAATCGAAGGGAGTTATTGAACTTCTTGCCTCTTAACATGGTTTAAGTAGAAAACACAGTAGATTAGTTTGTTTGTTACCTATTTAACTTATTACTGCTATGGCCACAGCAATAATGGATCTTCACAGGTTTGTTTTGTGTTGAACTTGTTTCTGCTATATGGCCAAAGTAATAATGGCTCTTCTAAGCGTAATTTGTTCGAGTTGACTGTTGGCTCATCAGTGCCTATATGTACCAAAGTCTTTAAGAAGTGTGCACCACTTTGGCCCATGCGAGGCTTGCTTCTGCGATATAATACCCATTTTGATTGATTAAGTGGTTTGTTGATGGTTGTGTACTTAGTGCTCATATATGCTCTTTCCAATTTACCTCTGCTTCCTTGAGTATCTGAAACGTGTTGAGCTATTACATGCCTGAGCCTAGGGAACTTCTGGTTTACATTGGGGTTGCTGCTGCAGTCGAAGCTTTTGGAGTGATGAAGGTTTGACAATGTCGCATCATCAGGGAAAGGGGGGCGGTTCAAATTTTTAACTCTATACCAACAATTGTAATATAAGTGTAAATCAAGTAATGAGCAAAGATGGGTAATGTACCAAACCGAGCGGTTTGGTTCGGTTTTAAACTAGGGCGGTTTGGTCACGGTTTAAAAATTTTATAAACCGGTCGGTTGGTTTTAGGGGTCAAATCGAACCAAATCAAACAGTTATATATATATTAATAGTTATTTGATTTGTCTTAAAATTTTTAATAGTTATTTGATTTGTTTTGAAAATTTTGAATCGTTGATTAAAATCTAAAAAACTCAAGGTCTCGATTAATACACAGAATTCGAATCAATTTCGCGGAATTGATTAATAACGTTTGGTAGTGCAAAAGTTTATATTTAGAATTAGAATGATTACTAAAATCTTGGAATTGATTATTAAAATTTAAGGAATCACAATCCTGATTGAAGAGGTGGTATTTAGATTCCTAATAGTTGGAATCTGTGTAAAAGGACAATAACATCCTTCTATTAGGTCAAGTATTTGCTTTATATTTATAATTTCATTTGTTTTTAACTATTTTACGGTCGTTCTTTTTTGCTAATCGTTGTTGTTGTTCTTCGGCTTTTCAGTAACTCTTCTTATTTAATTTAATTTGTTAATAATAGTTTATAATTTATGATTGTATTGTTAATTTTTACAATTGGAAATAATGAAAAAGAAGTGTGGGTGCGTGATCTACTTGAAAATAGAAGTAGTAATTATTTTAAATAAGTACTTATACGTGCTTTTCTTGAATTGTTTCAAATGTTTAAACTATTTTTATCTGAACTAGTTTCATTATAACATTATTATTTTTTAATTAATATTTTTTTGCTTTATTGATGTTGGATAATTTAAAATTTTCACCAAAATTGAAAAAGAATAAAAAACTTGTTATGTTTTGGGGTAGTAATAATATTTATGTCTAATTTTTATCATGAAAGTAATTAAAAAGTACTTGTCTACATTGGGGTACTGTTGTCAATTGCTTTAATTTTATCTTTGCATTCCAAACTTTGTTGTTCTTGCCAAACAATATAATATAAATTTGTACTATATTAGTAATCACATTCCTTTTATACTACCAAACACATTTTATGAATCATCTTCCTATCTATTTTTGTGAAATCTCATTACTAATAATCGATTATGCGGAATCGATTATATTTTCGTGTATCAATTGAGGCCTAAGAGTAAAGATAATAATCTCACGCTATAGTCTCTCAACTCTCTCTCTTTGTCTCTCACTTCAACGCAATGTCGCGTCTTACCATTAATTAGTTCGTCATTGTCCCTCTCACCTCGCCGGCACTCTATCCCTTTCACCATTCTGACATTTTTTCTCATACCTCATAGAACTAAATTTTTTTCTTCTTTCTCACACCTCATAGAACCAAAATTTTCTTTCAACTATGGTAAGATCTCTCTCGACCTTAACAAAATTAGTCTAAAATTTCTTCTTCTTTTTCAATATATTTTCAATGGTTCTGGAAAAATAATTAATCAAAAAATAAAATTTTTTGAACCATAAAATCGAGTCGAACCAAACCAAACCAAACCAAATGGTTCGATTCGGTTTGGTTTGAGCCTTAGGCGGTTCAGTTCAATTTGAAAAAAATGAAACCAGTAGGTGGCGGTTCGGTTCATGATTTTGACATAAAGTGAATTAAACCGAACCATTTACCGGGGTAAATGCAGCACCACAAAATGCTAAATGTAGCACTTTTGTGGTGGTGTTCTTGTTTTGCCCTTGTTTTAATATTTGAAAATTACTCTTTTGCCCTTTGCCCTATATAAATTAAATACTATGAATTAACTTCATAATCATCAAACTTTTTTGAGGCACATATGTAATAGGAAGATTATACTTGAATCGATAATCAATTAATCATCAAACTTTGTTTTTTTGTTTTTGTTTTTAATCTATGAAGGAAATTCCAGAATTATCATGATACTCAAATCGTTAGTCTTTACTACCCAAAGAGCAGCTAAAATAAGAAAAGATAAGTTCTGAGATTAAAATTACATGTAAATATCAATTAAGTATCTAAAATTGTGCTATGCTTATCATATGTTTTTGTTTTGCCTCATCTTCCCATCTTGATCCCCAACGCGTCATTAAGAACTGAAAATTGGAGGGGACTTCGATCTCCATTTGATGTGTCTAATCTTGGGGTTCCATCATCGTATCTGCATTAACTTCCAGGATACGGCGATTTACATAGAAGACCACATTCCGGATAATTAAAACTAGTGATAAGGAAGCTGAAATTAAAAATGATCGAGTACACCAAGATGAGTGTGGTTATTCTAAAAGAAGACGCTAATATGACATGGAGACGGAGGTATGGTGTTCAACAAAGTTCATATATGAGCTACATACATGAATTGTGATAATACAGGAGACTGTACTGTTTAACACGACGCAATTAGATACATTATGTGCAGCAATCAATAGTTCAGTTTAGATATAAGACTAACATGCTTTGAGGCTAATTCTCCTAAAGACCAAGTGACCAAAGTTTTAAAGAATCATAATTTGTCTCAGGACAGTCCTCATGTGGTTCTGGACAATTGTTACCCAATTGAAACTATTGTCCGCAATGATTTGAACAAAACCCAAGGTTGTTTTGAGATTGGTGAAGGTAGTAACCAGGGTTTTGGGCTACGTGCTGGGCTCCCCCATCATCGAGGCAGTGCAAGGCCAAAATATTACAGAAGACATTGATGAGGGAAATACGATTGATACCTCCATCCCTATTCATATGGATAGCACGCTTCATTTAGATGTGTCCCCCAATAAATTTACGGTTCTAGAAGTATTCGAACATGAAGAGGAAGAACTTGAAGCTTACATCAATTTTACTATGTTTGACTTCGATAAGTAGAACATATTTCTGAAAGTCTAAATGTGGATAGCTTTATTCTGCTCTGCAGAGGTAATCGCAAAATCAAGTATGTCTTTCGTCTCAATTAACTTTTTCATATAGTTTAGCATTTTCTATGTTCAGATAAATTTATGTCTCCCTTGTTGTAGCATAAAGACACTCGAAGTGGTCAGATTTTAAGCCCCTCACTTTTATTTCTTTTCTTCATTAATAAATTTAGAGGGTGTTCCCCTCCTTTCATTATAAAAAAAAAAAAAAAGCACGAGGAGAACAGATTTCAGTTCAAGCCATGCCATCAATTAGGTTTCCCTAAGGAATCAAAGAAAGCATTACAACATATCTAGAATGGTCAAAGAAAAAAACAGTCATATACTCTTGATGCAACATAATTGTTGTTTTCCTTAGGACAGGAATGGGAAAAGAAACGAAGGTGATGTCATGAATTCCCTTGAAACAAAATAAAAGAGGTTGGAAGAGTAATCATAGATGCACCTTGTGTTGTAGACGATTGAGTTTCAGTAGAAGGCTTTTCATCTGTCCGTACATCAATTTCATCGTCTTTCTCTTGACTGTGAAGAGTTATATTAGGGAATGACTTCTAGTGGTGTATGTATTTTAGCCGGGTTTGTGTTGTATTTTGTTTCCTTAGTCATAGTAGCCTTGGGCAGTAAGCTAGAGTACTTGGTATATATATGTATCTCGTGTGATTATTTATGTCACACCCCGACCTGAAATCCTATACGGACTCCCGACTCAGTGCGTGGTCTAGATCATGTAACAATAATTAGCAATGAAAGTTCTGCTAAAAAATCAGAGCTCATCCATATAATTAGAACAACATTTCATATCTTACTGTCTCGAGTCATTGATCTCGAAAACATCTTATAACAACTTGATCAGAGTACACAGCTAGGTATAATGGCACAAAAACTTATGCCGACTACTAGTCATACATACGTAGCAGTGCTACGTAACTTTAACAATTGTATCTATCTGATCACCATCGTTACATAGCTCTGTAGAGCTATTGTCCTGAATAGCATCTCAACAAATCCCTTCTAGTATATCCCACAACGTCTGCTCTATCTGGTTACCAACCTCAGGAAAACAAATAAACATAGAGTGAGTCGAAGACTCAGCAAGTTACTAAATGCAATTGCATGGCATGTGATCATGCAGCATGTCAAAACAAGATATAACAACGCTTTAAATTTATTATTAGTTAAAAGCAGTATATCACAACAGCAGATAATTCCATATGCATGATAGGCTCAGCTACCGCTAACCATCCTATACCAGTTGGAGACCGCGACCACCTCATACATATAGAAGCACATTATGATACCATGCAATACCAGAGGCTCACCAGCCGCCAACCGTCTCATACCAGTTGGAGACCACGACTAACCGATATGCATGGCTAACATATAACAGGTAACTTACAATACTCTTATCAATATCGAAATATTCCTCAATATCCCTTTTACTTTCCATCTTACTCTTCTTGTCTGTACATGTGCTACTATTGCAGTGCAAGTTCTTGAATAAAAACCTTAACTTGTTTCATGGGCGGCTCTACCTCTACAGGGAGCCCTTTCCTCATGACTGGTACCATGGGCGGCTCCACCTCAACAGGCAGCCCTTTCCGCATGCATAATTGGTTTTGGTTTCATGGGTGGCTCCACCTCTATGGGCAGCCTTTTTCGCATGATTGGTACCATGGGTGGCTTCACCTCTATGGGCAGCCCTTTTATATGCCTCTAATTGCCGTCAGTTTTCGACGAAAACCAGGGCCGTAGCATACCAGTGTCGCCCTATTGGTTATGACAGTGAGCTGCCCTCTACCATGGCCAGTGGTAGGACCATTACCGAGTCCACGGTTTTCGCATCATGATTTTCATCATGTATAACTTGTCCACGGTTTTCACCGTGCATCATAATTTTCATCATGTATAACTTGTCCACGATTTTCACCGCGCATCATGATTTTCATCATGTATTTCATGCATCAATACATTTTCCAGTAATATGGTTCTCATTATCACAAACAAGTAGATGTTTACTTGTTATCTCTTATCTTACTTTATGAACAAGTAGATGTTTACTTGTATTAATCTCATGCTGCATTTCATAGTCACAAATGCAGAATCTTTACTTTTAACATATGTTACACATATTACGTATTACTATGGTCAAATAGATGTTTATTTGCCATTAATTACTTTTCCGTAGTGCTTGTAAATACTAAGCACATAAACACATGCTATTATTCTTTATATCACATCACATATCGTAGTGCTAACATTATAAGCAACTATCACTACTTTGCTACCTTACAGAACTATCTTCGTTTCAAGTTTATAATGGATCCCATTATTATCATGTCATACTCTTATGACATTAACTTTTATTCATGACGTGATACTTTGTATCCCGTACTCATTCCATGTACACTTTATTGTATATGTCATAGTATTTATGACATTATAACTTTATTAATGTGTTTTCCTAATATTTTAGGAACATTTCATATAATAGCCACTAATCATATTCGACTCTATTAGAGTCATCAACCAATACAACTTGCTAATAACTAGTACACCTTTAATCATGGCATGAGACTATCTTTAGTTTATCATGCATATACTTCAAATAGGAGGGGGTTAGTAACTTACCTCTTAAGTAAGTTTTCGAAAGGGTTCTCTTATTAAATATATCGCTCCCACGGAGTTGGTTCGTCCATACTTTTTAGCAGCCATTTATCCCAAGCAAGTGTTACACATCAACTTTCACAAATAGTATATGAACTACTTGTCTTTTATAGCATGAGAACTATTTTTAGTCTATCATGCAATATTTAAAGACGAGGGTTTAGTAACTTACCTCTAGCTCTTTTCCTTAATTAAACTTTACCGGAAATGATCTACTCGTCAAACACGCTGCTTCTACGAAAATCAGTTTGTCCAAATTCTGAATACCCGAGCACCAAATGAGCCTCATACCCGAAAGAAGTGTGTATTTTTAGTTTTTGAAAGTATGTGAAAACATTAAGCTTTCACCCTTTATTACTTAGCCTCCAAGATACCTCCCAAGGTGAGTCAGCACTCAAAGGCTCAGGTTGCGACAAGTGGCGGCGTAAGAAAAACCTTAAATGATGACTCATCTTTCATGTTGATGAGTTATACATAAGCATGAGGTGTCATCACAAGGAAGAACTTCAAAATGATGACTTATTTAGCCAAGCACGAGGTGTTAAACTTATCCAATTTCAACTTTATCAACTTGTTTGATCTTATCTTGTTTTGATCTTATCCTTTGACTCATCATTCCTATCTAAATCTTGATCTTATCCTTATCCAATTTTTCTTGTTCCTATCCTCTTTTGTTCTTTCTTATCTTTTCGTGATACCTATCCAACTTTCAATCTTATCCAAATTTTCTGTCTTCTAGCACCCAAGACATATCCAAATAAATTTTAAAAAGTTCTAAAGCACTCTAGAATGATTCTAATACCTGATATAAGATAAAATAAAGTCGGGGTCTTACATCCTCCTCACCTTAAAAGAATTCGTTCTCGAATTCATTGGTACCTTAAATATACCATCCCTATTAATTCCCAATCGTAGGGTTCAACTATCTTTTCCCTAGCAAGTAGATTTTCTTTACTTACTAGCGTCATATCCATGCATATGTAGTCGTGAATATAGGCACTTATCATCTTATAAGAAAATTATTCCATAATTTTTATACAAGCGAAAGCTTATCATACAAAGTTATGTATGTGTTTCAAAAAAGAGTTAAGGCTATCCTATTTTACATGACACTGTAAGTGTCATTCCAGAAGAAAGGATACTAACATACTTATACTACTGATAAACTATTATGTTATATTTTAACATAACATTTATTTGTCGCACAACTATTAACTGATCACATTTTATTGTCATTTCATTCGGTAACAGGATTGGTCATTAACTATTCTACATACTATCCGCCTAGTTTATTGACGAGTATCTTTTGGCAACCAATTCAGGGGCCCTTCTGAAGTAGTTTCCAAAAGCTTCTGTCACAAGGGCGTCAGGTAGATAACATTTAACAAATATGCCATTGAAACTAGTCACATGCACAATTTATCAAAAAAATGTAATGTATGAATGCAAAATATCGTCAGTAATATCCATTTATACTCTTATATTCACATATAAAGAAATACATCATTATCTTGTGTCCCTATACCTATGTACACTGCTATCTACCGCTTGAGGGTCCTTTCTTCTTATGATCATCCATATCATTTTCAATCTTATAGGCACGATCCGTTGCCATTTGGTAGCTGATAAGTTCTAACAAATGGAGTTATCTCATGTACTCCATTTTTAAATCCCTGTACAAACCTATAATCTTTCTTCTCTTTATTTGGTACTAAGTGTGAGCGCCCCGGATCCGCCCTTCGGAGAATGCCGGCCCCTTTCGGGCCTTTTTCGCTCTTGTCTTGTAGTTTTCCTCTATTTGATTTTATGGTTTGATAAACATGAAAAATATGTTTATCATTGAAAACAGAGTCGTCACTCTCATTTATAAAGTAAACGGGAAAAAAACTTTAGATTATGGGTTCGGGGGCCAAGTTACGATTTGGGAAGGTTTTACGCACCCAATTCGCCCTTTCGGTTTCTACACATTTGCATGCTCGTATTTAATTATCGCAAGTTTATTTATGTATTTATAATGTATTTATAACGCATTTAAATAATTACATACATTTATTACATCTATTTACATATTAAACAAACTAACGAACTGAAGGGATTACCTTTTGTTGTTTTACAGAAATTGAGCCACGTTCTAGGCTGTTGTTTATACTGGATCAAGCTAGTTTGTAGCATGACCATTGTGCTTCCACTGCTACCAATCGAGGAAAGGAAGACTTATATTTTGTGTGTGTGTTGAGATAGAGTCAATACTCTTTTCTCTTTTCTTCCTCAAAGAGAGGCTTGATAGAGAGAGAGTTGTGTGTGTGTGTATGTCTCTAGGAGAGAACTGATGATTATTGTTGTTGTTTGAGAGCTGGGAGCTCTATTTATAGGAGGCCTGGGAGATGAAATTCTCGGGGCCAAGAAAGGAGGAAGGTTCCTTTGGCCTTTAAAGTCTTCAGTAGCCGACGGCTAAGCTTTGAGGACAAAATGCAGGTTTGGTGCGCGGCGCACCTGGCATGGTGTCCGCGCACCAAACCCTGTTTGGGTGTATCAACATACCAGAAATGTCTTCAGCGCACCAAACCTGCTTTTGGCTTTTTCAGGCTTTGTGTCTTGCACTTTGGCCCATCTAAGCTGTGTATCTTTAGTATAGACCCTTGATGTTGATCTAACGGAAGGTTGTTTGTATGTTGGACGTCATTAGTCCTGTTGTATCTTCGAGTTTGATCCTTGATGTTGATCTAATCGAAGTTTGTTGTATTTGTTGGACGTTGTTGGTCCGTTGTGTATGTAGTTTCATGAAATAATCATAGAAACATGTGTTAGTCCATTTGTAAATAAACACATTATATCCCAACAACCTACTCCATCTATATCAACGCTTTAAATCTATTATCAATTAAAAGCAGTATATCACAACAGCAGAAATTCCATACGCATGATAGGGTCAGCTACCGCCAACCGTCCCATACCAGTTGGAGACCGCGACCACCTCATACATTTGAAAGCACATTATAATACCATGCAATACCAGAGGCTCACCAGCCGCCAACCGTCCCATACCAGTTGGAGACTGCGACCAACCGACATGCATGGCTAACATATAACAGGTTACTTAGAGTACTCTTATCAATATCGAGATATGCCTCAATATCCCTTTTACTTTCCATCTTACTTCTCAATATCCCTTTTACTTTCCATCTTACTTTTCTTATCTGTACATGTGCTGCTATTGCAGTGCAAGTTCCTGAATAGAAACCTTAACTTGTTTCATGGGCGGCTCCACCTCTACGGGGAGCCCTTTCCTCATGACTGGTACCATAGGCGGCTCCACCTCAACAGGTAGCCCTTTCTGCATGCATAACTGGTTTGGGTTTCATGGGCGGCTCCACCTCTATAGGCAGCCCTTTTCACATGACTGGTACCATGGGTGGCTTCACCTCTATGGGCAGCCCTTTCCCATGCCTCTATTGCCGTCGGTTTCAGACGACAACCAGGGTCGTAGTATACCAGTGTCACCCTATTGTGACAGTGAGCTACCCTCTACCATGGCCAGTGGTAGGACCATTACTGAGTCCACATTTTTCACCGCGCATTATGATTTTCATCATGTATAACTTGTCCACGGTTTTCACCGTGCATCATGATTTTTATCATGTACAACTTGTCCACGGTCATTATCACAAACAAGTAGATGTTTACTTGTTATCTCTTATTTTTCTTTATGATCAAGTAGATGTTTACTTGTATTAATCTCATGCTACATTTCATAGTCACATATGCAGAATCTTTACTTTTAGCATATGTTACACATATCACATATTACTATGGTCAAACAGATGTTTATTTACCATTAATTATTTTTTCGTAGTGCTTGTAAATACTAAGCACATAAACACATGCTATTACCTTTTATATCACATCACATATCGTAGCGCTAACATTATAAGCAACTATCACTACTTTGCTACCTTACAGAACTATCTTCGTTTCTGGTTTATAATGGATCCCATTATTATCATGTCATACTCTTATGACATTAACTTTTATTCTTGACGTGATACTTTGTATCTCATACTCATTCCATGTACACTTTATTGTATATGTCATAGTATTTATGACATTATAACTTTAATCATGGCATGAAACTATCTTTAGTTTATCATGCATATACTTCAAATAGGAGGGGGTTAGTAACTTACCTCCTAAGTAAGCTTTCGAAAGGGTTCTTATTAAATATATCGCTCCCACGGAGTTGGTTCGTCCAGACTTTTGAGTAGCCATTTATCCCAAGCAAGTGTTACACATCAACTTTCACAAATAGTATATACTTGTCTTTTATAGCATGAGAACTATTTCTAGTCTATCATGCAATATTTAAATACGAGGGTTTAGTAACTTACCTCTAGCGCTTTTCCTTAATTAAACTTTACTGGAAATGATCTACTCGTCAAACACGTTGTTTCTACGGAAATAAGTTTGTCCAAATTCTGAATACCCGAGCACCAAATGAGCCTCACACCCGAAAGAAGTGTGTATTTTTAGTGTTTGAAAGTATGTGAAAACATTAAGCTTTCACCCTTTATATAGGCCTTTATTACTTAGCCTCCAAGATACCTCCCAAGGTGAATCAGCACTCAAAGGCTCAGGTTGCGACAAGTGGCGGCGTAAGAAAAACCTTAAATGATGACTCATCGTTCATGTTGATGAGTCATACATTAGCATGAGGTGTTATCACAAGGAAGAACTTCAAAATGATGACTTATCTAGCCAAACACAAGGTGTTAAACTTATCCAATTTCATCTTTATCCACTTGTTTGATCTTTTCGTGTTTTAATCTTATCCTTTAACTCATCATTCTTATCTAAATCTTGACCTTATCCTTATCCAATTTTCCTTGTTCCTATCCTCTTTTGTTCTTTCTTATCCTTTCGTGATACCTATCCAACTTTCAATCTTATCCAAATTTTCTGTCTTCTAGTGCCCAAGACATATCCAAATAAATTTTAAAAAGTTCTAAAGCACTCTAGAATGATTCTAATACCTAATATAAGATAAAATAAAGTTGGGGTCTTACAATTTACACATTGTGAAATATACAAAAAATTCCTTCCCAAGTTTTCACATGGTATAAGAGCAGGAACTTTAAGGGATTAGAGAAAAATAATGAGCGGCCAAGGAAACCCACAGCCGATGTCATCAAAAGCAGGAATCTCCATCACATCGCCAATTCTATCTTCATCCTTCGAAAAGTCCAGGGGCTATTATCTTGTCTTGTGTGTTCAATGGTGAGAATTATGATGCATGGGCAAATCAAGCGAGAAACGGACTAAAGCCAAAGAACAAATTGGGTTTCATTGATGGGGCAGTAACAAAACCTACAGAGAAGACAGACGGGGAGATCACAGAGAAAAGATTAGTGTGGGGGACTTGTAACTCCATGATAATAACCTAGTTTTTCAACATCATTGATGCGAAAATACACCCAAGCATCTCATATTTTCATACCGGGAAGGATTTATAGGACGATTTGCGTGAGAGGTATATGGTTGGAAACGCGTCCAAAGTGTATCAATTGAAGAGCAATTTGTCGCAGTTCAAGCAAAATAATATGTCGCTAGTTAAATACTACAATTGCTTAAAGGCTATGTGGGATGAGTTGAGTAATTATACTGTAATTCCAACATGTTTGTGTGAGTTTGCAACAGAGTTTATGAGACAGAAAAAAGAGGAGAAAGAGCACTAGTTTCTCATGGGATTGAATACGTCCTTGTATGGAGGGCTGCGATAAACAATTCTCGCAATGGAGCCTTTTCCTACCATGGGCAAGGCGTACTCAATAGTCATGAAAGAATAAAGTCACAAGGCAGTAACCAAGGGGCGAGAAGACAGGACCGAAATGTCAGCCTTTGTAGTAAAGGCAACACAAAACGTTAAACTAAAGCCGTGGCAACAGCATGTAAAATGAGATAGACCACACAATTTTAAGCTCAAGTCGTGGCAGCAGGCTGAAGGGGACAGACAAATGTGTAGCCATTGTGGAAAAGAGGCCATGAGGTCATGGACTGTTTTCAAATCATTGGTTATATATCCACCCAATTGGGGTGGAGGTAGAGGAAGAAGAAGAGGCAGATGAGGTGGTTTTGGAGGTTGAGGAGCAGGAAAGAATTCAGGTTCATAAAGCAATTGGGGACATGGAGTTACCAATTATAACACAGCAGCTGTAAGTCACGCACATCAAGCTTCTAACAATGGAGGATCGACATCTAGTGAAATGGAATACGCAAAGAATGACCCATTCTCCAGTGAACAGGTTAGCCGTATCCTTGCACTCATTGAGCAAGGTCATTCAAACGCAGAAAAGCTTCAAGGTAATGCCGTTACTATTTTTGATAAAGGGAGATGAAATTTAGATACCGGTGCCTCCCATCACATGACAGGATGTTTGAGGTATCTCAAAAACGCATGGGAAGGGACACCATCTGTTGTTGGATTGCCTAATGGAACTCAATCTATGGCTAGTACACACGGTAGTGTGGTGATAGATAGGGAGTTGAAGTTGGGTGTTATTTTATATATGCCCTCCTTAACCTGCAATCTTATTTATGTGGGGCAATTAATTAGAGAAAATAATTATATTGTGACCTTTTCTTCTACTTCTTGTGTGATACAGGACCTGTCTACGAAGAAGCCGATTGGAGCGGGTGACTTTGTTGACGGGGTTTATTATCTTAGAAGAATCAAGGAGCACAAGGCATGCAGAGTGGAAGCAATTGAAGAAGGTGAATTGTGGCACCGTAGGATAGGTCATCCATATAGTAGAGTGTTAGATTATGTTTTAGTTTTAGTAAGGAAAAAGTTGTGTTGGAATAAAGATGTTGCTTGTGAGTCGTGTCATAGAGCTAAACAAACAGGGTTGGAGTTTGCAAGAAATGATAAAATTGCGTTCAAATTTTTTGATTTAATTCATTGTGACATTTGGGTCCTTATAGGGCAGACTAATTCTGGTGCACATTATTTTTTGACCATACTAGATGATTGCAGTAGAGCTATTTGGTTGTTCTTGATGAAAGATAAGAGTGAGGCAAGAACTCTTTTGCAAGATTTTTACAAAATGATTAAAACGCAACCGAAACAAGTAAAAATAGTACAGAGTGACAATGGTTATGAATTTGACTCTGGTTATATGAATGGATTCTATAAGTGTGAGCACTCCGATTCAGAGATCGTTCTAAGCTTTTTGCTCAGGACTCCTGAAATAAAGATGTGATAAATGTGAATGACATGTTTATATAAAATACAGAGTCGCCACCCTCATTTTTAAAGCAAACGAGAGAAAAACTGAGATTGTGGATTCGGAGGCTAAGTTACGAGTTGGGAAGGTTTTACGCACGCAACTCGCCCTTTCGATCTCTTATGATTACATGTTCGAATTTAAAAGAAATATAAACAATAATTTTATTGCTTATTTAAAGTGTATGTATTTGTTTTAAAACTAAAACTAGCAAATAAAAGGAAAATAATAAAATGTACATATACTATTAAATACAACAAACAAATGAATAAAATACATATACCTATTTTGACTAATTCAAGCGAAGGAGTAATAATAAAATATATATATATATATATATATATATTTATATGTTTCAAACAAAGGAGTAATAATAAAATATGTATATCTATATGTTAACTACTTTGCAAAAGGAAGAAAAGTTACAGGAGATGAGTTGTTTGGTACGTGGCGCACAGGCTCGGCGTCCGTGCACCAAACTATGTTTTTGGTGTCGTCTTACCAAGTTGGGCAGCAGCCTAATCTAAAACAGAGCACGGAAAAATGGTTTTCAAACTCAAAAATCGAGCTTTTGAAATGATTTTCTTCACTGAAAAATTACGTATTAACATGTTTTAAAGTTTGACAAATGATAATACACAAGTTTAATTATAAATCGAGGCTAAACAATTAACCGAAAGTTAAACATAAACACACTGTTAATGTATAAAAACGAAGAACGAAGCCTTGAAACTCAAATTTAACGGATATAATACATGCATATTTACATATTAAATGTATCAAAACAAATATATACACATTTGCAAATAAATAAATTTATTTACATATCAAAACAAATAAATAAAACTAACGAGCGGAAGGATTTACCTTCTGTCGTTTTACAGAATTCGGGCCAGGTTCTAGGCAGTTGATTTATATTTGATCAAGCTAGCTCGTAGTTTGATCGTTGTGCTTCCACTGCTACCGATCGAGGAAAGGAAGGCTTACGTTTTTTATATTGGGTGTGTTTAAAGAACACTGTGTGTTTGTGTGTGTGTTTGCTGTGTATGTATGTGTGTGTACGTGAGAGAAAGGGAGAGAGAGAGAGAGAGCAGTTAACTCTCTTTCTTTTTCTTCTTCTCTTTTCTTTCTTTTCTCTCTTTTCTTTTCTTCTACCGTCTGAGTGAGAGATAGATCCTCCTGAGAGAGAGGGAGAGATGGTGTCTATATATATGAGAGAGAGAGAGAGAGAGAGAGCTTGCTCACTGGCCCAAGCAAAGGAGGAAGCTTCCTTCATTTCTTGGCCGCCAAGTTTGCCACCAAAGTCATCAACTTCGGCTGTTGCAGACTGCAAGCTTTGACAATATCGTATGCATGGTTTGGTGCGCGGCGCACTATCATGGTGTGCGCGCACCAGACAAGTTTTTTTGTCTTTTACGGCTTGCACTTTGCCCCCTTGAACTTTATATATTCAATTTTAACCCTTTATGTTGATCTAACTGAAGTTGTCATGTTTGTTAGACGTCGTTAGTCCTGTTGAATATTTTATTTTCTGAAATGATTATAGAAACATGTGTTAGTCCATTTTATAAATAAATAATTATTTATAGGACAATTCGTATAATGTGGGGTACGAATTCTGGGTGCCTACAATAAGGAAAACGGGATGCTCCATAAGACTAGTAACATAGATACTGCTCAACAGAATGGACGTGTTGAGAGAAAACACAGATATGTTTTAGAAATGGGAAGAGCGTTACGCTTTTAGGTAGGTTTATTGATAGAATTTTGGGGAGAACGTGTTTTAGCTGCTATATACCTGATTAACAGAACGCCCACTCCACTATTGCAAGGAAAAACACCTTTCGAAATTCTTTTCAGGGAGAAACCTTCATTTGCGAATCTTAGAGTGTTTGGGTGTCTTTGTTATGCTCATGACAAAGGGAGGCCAAAGGATAAATTTGGAGAAAGGCGGAGACATTGTGTTTTTGTTGGCTACTCATATGCTAAGAAAGGATGAAAAGTTTATGACTTAGAAAAAGGAGAGATATTCACTTCTCGGAATGTGTGTTTTTACAAGAAAATATTTCTTTACATTGAGAACGAGCATAAACGCATGAAGAGTACGAATGCTGAAAATATACAGCATTGCGAAGGGCGCCATAAATGGATATAGACTCGATGGAGAGTGAGTTGGGTCATGGAACAGGGATGACGGAACGTGGAATTAGCATGAAGAAAATTTTTTGGTACAGCAAGGCGAAGACGGAAGTCATGGTGAGGAAGATAATGGGTGTGTTGATGACACAGAGAATCAGGAGATGTCAGAGACAAAATTGGGAATATGGAAGCGTCAGAAACATAAACCTCTTTGGATGAAAGATTATGTCTGTGGCACAGCAAAAATAATAAACCTTGAAGCAAATCAACTGCATCAAAAGGCCGATTCATGTATTTTTCTGTTAGGCATAGAGTTTTTCTTGCAGCAATAACATCAAATGTGGAACCTCGTAATTATAAGGAGGCTGTTAACGATAAGAGATGGAGGGATGCAATGAGCAAGGAAATTGAAGCGTTAGAAATGAATAAGACGTGGTTTGTTGAAGATTTATCATCAGGAAAGAAACCTATGGGATGCAAATGGGTATACAAGATCAAGTACAAAGCAGATGGTATATTGAGGGGTACAAAGCTTGTTTACTGGCACATGGTTTTTCACAAATAGAATGAATTTATTTTCATGAGACTTTTGCGCCGGTAGCAAAAATGACGAGTGTTAGATTCTTGTTGACAGTTGCGTTAGAGAAAGGTTGGAAAATTGACGCAGTAAGAATAACAACAATGAAGTTCTTACCACGAGAAACTCCAAGAAAACAAGCCTATGACGGCTTAGGGTTTCACACACAAATGTATGGAAAGGAGAAACTGTTTAATAATCATAAAGCTGCCCAACAAAACATTTTTGAGGGTATTTATATACCCTAACACAATTAAAAACCTAAAAGGAAACAATAGTGAAAAAGAAAAAGAAACGAGAAAACTTTTGAGGCCCAAAACAGTACTTAAACAGTGTTTTTTTGGGCAAACACATTATAAGGTAATCCCTATGAGTCTTATAGACCTCGTCGAGAGCTTCGATTTGATATGTTGTGGCTCCCATCGTTCATACGGGATTAAAAGTTATGCCCTGTTGACGGAAGACTCCTCCAAATCGTAATTTCTACTAGTATTAGTTCTGCCTATTACCACTTTACCCATTAATTTTCCAATCCTCTTCCCACCAAAGTTCTTATTCCTTTTCATCTTGTGCAAATACACTTTAGCTACGTGTTCTACATCAAAAATGTATCAGTTGGATGTGAACAACACTTTTCTACATGGGGACTTAAAAGAAGAAGTTTACATGAGACTACCTAATGGATACGTAACTAGTGGGGAAAATAAGGTGCATGTGTCGACTGCGAAAATCATTGTATGGCTTAAGGCAAGCCTCTAGGAATTGGTTCTCGAAGCTGGCAGATTCTCTAAAGAGGTATGGTTTTACATAGTCATATGCAGATTATTCATTATTCACATACAGGAAGGAGAAACTATTTTTGGCATTACTAGTTTATGTAGATGATATTATTTTAGTTGGCAATGATCAAGAAGCATGTATTGGTTTCAAACGTTTCTTGGATGGGAAATTCAGCATTAAAGATTTGGGTCGACTAAAGTACTTTCTGGGTATCGAGGTTTTTACAGGCCCAAAAGGTTTGTTTCTCAGTCAACAAAAATATGCAATTGATATTGTTAACGAGTGTCGTTTGTTAGGAGCAAAGCCGACAGATTTTCCAATGGAACAAAACCACAAGTTGGCGCTGACAGAAGGGGATGTTTTAAAGGATCCAACGCAGTACATGAGGTTAGTGGGGAGGTTGATTTACTTGACCATTATGTGACCCGAGCTAGCATATTCAGTACATGTGCTATCTCAGTTTATGCAGATGCCAAGAAAGGAACATTAATTGGGAAGCTGTTTTACGGGTAGTACGATACGTGAAGGGGAGTCTAGGGAGAGGGATAGTGTTGCAAGCGACAGGAGACATGGCAAGTTGTCCAAAAACCTGACAATCATTAACTGATTACTTAGTAACTTTGGGAAACTCTCCGATATCTTGGAAAATGAAGAAACAAAATACGGTGTCATGTTCGTCAGCGGAAGCGGAGTACAGGGCAATGGTAACAACAACGAGTGAACTGGTTTGGGTGAAATTATTCTTAACGTCTTTAGGAGTGTTCCATACTCAGCCAATGAAGTTATTTTGTGATAATCAAGCAGTGTTTCACATAGCAAAGAACCCAGTTTTCCATGACAGAACGAATCATATCAAGATAGATTGTCATTTAGTGAGACAACATTTGGTGCAGGGCGATGTTGCCACAACATTAATTTGTGCGGTCAGAGCAGCAGTGCATACATTTTTACGAAGGCCTTGGGAAAACAGCAGTTCACTAAGTTGCTGGGCAAGTTGGGAGTTCCGGAACCTCACCTTCCAACTTGAGGGGGAGTGTGAAGAGTTATATTAGGGAATGACTTCTAGTGGTGTATGTATTTTAGCCGTGTTTGTGTTGTATTTTGTTTCCTTAGTCATAGCAGCCTTGGGCAGTAAGCTAGAGTACTTGGTATATATATGTATCTCGCGTGATTCTTTACACAACATGAAATATACAAAAAATTCCTTCCCAATTTTTCACATTGACCTAAATTATATCCAGTTTGCTCGATTGCGTGGTGCATTCTGGTGCTGCATGAAACTTTTCTTTGGAGTTTATTATCTCCACGATGACATTTTCTGGTTAGATCTGCCCATAGTATAATCAATTCTTGTGGAGCAGGACTAGAAAAACAATCTCGAAGTAAGCAGAAGAGAAAAACCACCCATGTATATTAAAAACTTGATACAATACCTAAAAATTGATAGAACAACAACATGTGCTGCCAATGGTTCTGCCTCTTTCCTGTTTTTTTTTTTAAGACTAAGTGGTGCCTTGCATAACACTCGATCCTTATTATTATTATTTAGTGAAGTATGTGGTGCCTTGCCTCTGGGTGAAACTTGAACACTTGACCATTATTATTATTATTTAGTGAAGTATCAGGGTGCTTCTGGTGAGACTTGAACACCCGACCTCTCCATTAGGAGCAGCGATCAGTATCAGTTGAGTTAGAACTTGTTGGTAATATCTCCGGTGTATATAATTAACATCTTGAACACCAAAAAAGAGCGAAAAAATGACTTCTCCACTTGAGTCGTCAGATACCGAGGTTTCTCCAGCTTCAACTTTTCAGCATATTCCCTCAATTCAAGATAGGCTTGTAGAAGGTACTACCCTGGAAAATCAAAGAAGCGATAAGAACTGAAACTAAAATAGAGGATTGGAAACCAACAAATATGCCAAATTGTAGGGAATATTTATACTCTTATCATTGCAGAAGCAGAACGCTTGCAAACTTGGATCTTCCCAGAACTCAGCTCATTTCTTACGTCTTCCCCTCTTTGGACAAACGATCAGGGTACAGAGTCCTTGCCACCTTCCTTTTCAATCCACTAATTCTGTTCCAAAGATGCCATAGAGATTCTTTTGGGAGAATAAACTCTCCATTGACTTACTGTCTGCGTCCCTAATAAGTGTCTTTTTTATATTATTTATTTATTTATATAGATTTTTTTTTTTTAGGGAAACAGGGACGGCACCCTGCTAGATTTTATTAAATAAAAAATAAGGAATACAAACTTGAGGGGGACAACCAGCCTGGCCCTTATAAATGGGAGGACAAAGGAGCCTGACCTTGAAAGGAAATACATCGAAGAACAGAAACAGAAAGAAACAACAATTAAGTAACTCTAATATGAGGGGTGTCACTTTCATCTAGCAGGCCTCGAATGCGCCGAGGTAAGGATTGCAAATTTGAAAATTCAAAGTCTCCGCATAAATCACAAGCAAGATTAGCCAAGCTATCAGCAACTTTATTAGCTTCCCGATAACAATGTTGAATCATATAGCGTCGAGTCTTCTGAATGTGAATAAGCTCACGAAAATAATAAGCATACTGCCACGGAGGAGAATGTCCCGAAACGAGACAATCATAGGTGACTTTAGAGTCCGTTTCAATAATAACATCAAATAACCCTTGGTTATTAAGCCATTGAAGGCCATAAAGAAGAGCACGAATTTCAACTTCCATGTTGGAGAAAACTCCAAAATACCGAGAGAAAGCATAGATGATTTTTCCGGCACCATCACGCACAATGCCCCCCCACCACCACTGCCCGGATTGCCCCGACTAGCGCCATCAGAGTTAAGCTTAAATCTCCCATACGGAGGTTTACACCAAAGAACTTGCTGAATAACAACCTGCTTACTACGCATACATCTCACTTTCGAAGAGCCATGAATAACAGAGATCCGAAGGCCCTTAGCTTAGAAAAAAGCCGAAAGATCATTCTGGATAGCTTGGATAACCTTCCCAACTGGAAGCCTAGAATTTTCAAAGACTGAGCTATTTCTGAATTTCCATAAATGCCAAAGAATGATGGAAGGAAGAATAGAGCAAGCTTTGGAGTTTGCATTGCACCACTAGGCAAAACAATGTTGGGAAATAGAATGAAATGAAGACTGTATATCATAGGCTGAACCAAAATATCTCCAAACGGCAACAGCAGTACTGCTAAACAAAAAGAAATGCTCAAAAGTTTCTATATAACCCGAATCACAGCAAGAACACTTGGAAGCTAACGAAAAACCTTTACTCCATAAACCCTCATCCAAAGGCAGTTTCTTAAGAGACAACCGCCAGTGAAAAACACTGATTTGCCGTGGGAGGAAAGGATGCCATATGAACTTAGAAGACAGCAAGGAGGGATTAGCTGGCTTGATAAGGGAGTAAGCTGAACTGAATGTGAACTTACCCGATGAAGAAAGATCCCAGCATGGAACATCATCTACCTCAGCCAAGGTAATGCACTGATCTTTAATTTTTTGAATGGTTGCACTCGACAGAATAGAAACAGCAGCTTGATCAATGGAAGTATGAGTCTGGAATAAATCTTTAACACAGGTGATAGAACAATCAGGAGGTCGAACTAAACAGTGACCCCGAAGCCAATTATCCTGCCATAAAGAACAGGTCCCCATTTATTTATATAGATTCAAAATGAATGTCACACTAATCCAAATTGGTTCAACTATGAGCAAGAAGTAATTTTCTTAATTCCGTGCTTTAAAGGAAGGAGGTAATATACTACTTAGCAGGAGCATTGTTATGTCCTGGGTGGGGTAGCAAGTAACATATCATCGAAGATTTTTCTTAGCAAACATAGTACCTAAGGGAACATATAATTGGGAATGCATATCTGTTTTGTTCTAAACTTCTGATGCAAAACATTTTAAATAACAACAAAGGATGGAAATAAGGAAAGAGTATACTCAAATTGATAATCATCAATCTAACTAGTCTGTTTCATCAGGACTTTTATATGGAATTCAGAACTTTTGATTTGGGAAAGCAATTCCAAAATGATCAAAATACCCTAATCTGTTATAGCCAAAGAACAGATAAAATAAAAATAAAAATGAAGTTCTGAGAATAAAATTACATGTAATGCTTATCATAAACACGTTCTGATCTTTTCGTCCTCGTCTTTCCAACCTTGATCCCACCGCATCATTAAGAAATGAAAAGTAGAAGGGACTTCTCAATTTGACTTATCCGATCCTCTGCGGGTTCGTCATCATACCTACATTTTCATCCAGGATATGGCGATATGCATATAGAAGACCATATTCTGGATCATAAAAAGAAGTGATAAGGAAGCTAAAACTAAAGTTCAAAATAGAGAGCAAATGAACTAATGAAGCATACTAAAAGTTGGTGAGAAAACATTTACTCCCATTCTAAAAGAAAACGCTAATATGACATGAATAATAAATGAGCTAAATACATGAATTATAACAAAATAAGAGACTGAAAATACAGTTTAACACGAAGCAATTAGATATAATGTGCAGCAATCAATAGTTCAATTTTGAGCTGAGACTAACAGGCTTTGAAGTCTTAATGAAAAAGGAGCAAAATTGCTTCAATTCAAGCCATACCATCAATTCAATTTGCATAAACAAGAAGCATTAATACATATCTAGAGAACTCGAAGAAAATACCAGAATCTTATACACTTAATACTAGGAAAGAAGAGTGATTATTTAGACTTAATAACAGATTTGATTTCTCCAGATTAATTTGTAACTGAAACTCATTAAGTTCCAACCTTGATTATGTGAGTAATTGGCTGAAACCGTTTTGGGTTGAGAGAGTATAAATCCAAGGTTAATTTCCACAGAAAAAAAAGAACAAAAATTCCAGTAATTCTTCTTTCTCTCTTGCACAGCATATTGCCAATTCTCTTTTTGGCCTCCTTTGCATAATTCTTCTTTCTCTCTTGCACAACATATTGCGAATTCTCTTTTTGGCCTCCTTTGCATACGGTATTGGTGATAAAGTACGAGCATAAGTTCAATTCGCCAGAATCCTCTAGTGCAAGGTTATTCTGGTTGTTCCGTTGTATCCTGGGAGACAATCGTTCACGAGAAAAGCTCCAAGCACTGACTGAGTAGAGGGCGAATCTGTTTCAAGGAAACTGTGCACGACACAGGCCTCAGATAGTCCCTTAGATCAACATCAGCAGCCTTCGCAGTCTTTGAAGCTTAATATCAGCAGCTTTCCTTCAGCATCAGCAGCTTTGCTTTTTTAGGATCAGCAGCTTATTCCTCAAGCATCAGCAGCCTTCATTAGCAACCTACTTCAGCAGCCTATAGTTATCTTCAGCAAAGTCTCACCAAGTTTTCAAGCAGTAACGAATTAATTTTGTATTTCAATTCTGTAATTTGTATTATTTCCATAATATATTTCTAACAGCAACAACGCGCCAAGTTCGTTGTAAATATCAAACGGACCGTTGACAAGAGCTCGTGCCTAGAGGATTCGTGAGGAAGTACGCGGATTGGTTCGTGAGTTTGTGAATGATAAGCCTTTGGATTGCTTAAACGTTGATCTAAGAGCTCAAGGAACTTATTTCAATATAATCCAAAGCCATAAAGATGATTTTGAAGACTCAAGGGACCAAAGTGTAATTTTTGAAAAGTCCCTAGGCCAAGGCTTTGCGCCAAGGCACGGAACATCCTGAATCTCGACCTGAAACGAAATCTGAAAATCATCAAAGTTCTGGGAGTTCAGCACAAAAGCCTGCATCTCGCGCCAAGGCGCGCTGTCATCAGTTTTGCTATTTTTCATTATTTTATGTATTTTAAATTGGTATTTTTGCCCTATTTCTTCGGGGTTCAACTTTAAACATTTTTAGGGTTTAGAAGGGGTTGTTTTCAGCCTATATAAGACCGTTTTATGTGTTTTAAAGATACACAACTTTGAGATTAATTTAATTAAGAAATTTTTAATTCTTATTGTTCTTTGCCAATTATTTGAACTTATCAGGGCGTTCACCCCATTTCAACTTATCAATTGGTATTTCATCCCAATTGTGACGTTAATTCTTATACCAAGGTTCGTGGTCGTCTCAATTATCGGGTTTTGTAGTTGGATTGATTCATCGGGTTAAGGTGTCACACTCCATCAACTTCCTTAATCTTAGTTTCCGTTCCGCGTAAAATCGTGATTCTTCGAGAATCCTTGGTGAAGATCGAATCAATAGTGATGTGGACGACCAAGCTTTAAAATTTCTAAAACATTTGGACCGTGCGCACGGAAAGGGGCATAACTTTTGACTCCGGATGAATTACGGGGCCTATAATATATCAAATCGAAGCTCTCTTCGAGTACTTCAAAAGTCACGGAGCAAGCCCCGTGACGCATTCGTTTTTAGGCCAAAAAACGTCATTTAGTCCATGTTATGTGGCTCAGAAGTTTTAGAGTCAAAAATATCTTTTTGTTTATTTTGCCTTTTGGGTTTTGGGTCCTTCAAATACAGTGTTAGGAGATGTTTTTTGGCAGTTTTTTTGGTTGTAAACATTAAATCTTTTCAATCCAATTCATATTATTCTCTGAATTTTCGTGAATTGTTGCCCAAAACGCGGTAGGTTGTAAACCTCAACGCAAGTTTTGGAAGATCGACGTTCGGTAATCGTGAGCGAGTTCAACGACGTTGATTCACTCTTTCTCTCTCTCAAAGCTTTCGCTACGTCAAATAGGCTTGCAGAGGATTGTACCTTGGAAAATTAAAAAAACGAGAAGAACTGAAACTAAAAGTAAACTGAAAAAGAGGATAGAAACAAAAAAGTACAGCTAATAATCTCTGCCCCAAATCAGCATCAATATTTTATTACTATCATCATTGCAGAAGCAGAACGATTAAGAAACTTGAATCTTCCCAGAATTCAGCCCATTTCTTATGTTTTCTCCTCTCTTTGGATAATCGATCGGGGTTTGCCACATTTTATTCCTATTCACTTGTTCTATCCGAAGGTGCCATTAGAGATGCTTTTGGGAGAATTAACTCTCCAATGACTTACTGACTGTGTCCCAAATAAGTGTCTTTTCTTAGATTTTATTTATTTATCATATTGTTTCGAAATGAATGTCACTAATAATTCAAATTGGTTGAAGTGTGAGAAAGAACCCACTTTCTTAATATATATACTATAGAAATAGCTACAAAATGATTTTGAGGCAGCAAAAACTTCGACCAAAACCAAGTATTCTTTGTCTTGCATTTAATGAAGCAACGATTTAATTAGGGAAGATGTTTGGAGGCAAATAGATGTTAAATTGGATTAGGTGATAAAACATGTACTCCGTACAAAGTAATGGTTCACGAATAAGTAGCAATAAATCAATAATATACGTAATAATAAAACCAACAACATCGAGATGTAAAATAATGCATGTAACAGACCTCACGAACAAGATGAAGCCCTTCATCCTTCATCTTCTGCATGATGGCAAAATAAGAAATCCTTACATTGTGAGAATGTATTTGAAGATGCATAGCTCATCCCATCAATGTAGACAGTTGATCTGTGTTGAATTGTGAAATTCAAGGGCAATTCCGTGATTAGCATGGTCACGAAGATTTATTTAATTGCTAAATATTTTTGCCTTTCTTAACTCTTTTTATTTGCAGGTGATTGATTTTAATTTAGGTATATATTAGTTGACTTTAGTTAGATTCAATTAAAGATCTTGATTGGAGTATTTATGGTATTTATTTATTCTAATTCTAATATTTTCTTGTTTAGTGTTTATTCTTTCTTCGTGTTCTCTCGATAGTATATAAGGAGCAGCAAAGCATTTGGTGACCAAGTTTTTGACTAGAGAATTCAGCATGCACTATTCCAAAGGTGAATGTGATTAAGGACGTTGCCACATCTTCCATCACATTCTGATAAAAGTATTCTGGAAACTGGATATAGAGTTACTTATCCACTGTCGTTGTCTTTAGACAATATATGATCTTAGATCTTTAAGTGGTGGACTGTAATCTCAGTTGATCATATACTTTGATTAGGAACGTTTTTCTTCATTTTACTAGTTGTTTGTTATTGTAACGGGTTCTATATTTTCTAGTGAAAGGTTTTTGCCATATTGACACATCTATAAGTATTTATACTAAGTAATGCTATGTGTACTTAAAATGTACACCAAAATTATACTTGACATCTTCTAATTAGTTAAATGATTTGTGGGTCCTACCACTTAAAAGTCTCTGACCAACCAAAAGATGTCAAGTGTAATTTTGGTGCACATTTGGTACACACTTTAGGTGCACATAGCATTACTCATTTATACTCGTAGCTAAATGTTACAACCATTTGTTCTTTACTGTTTTGTTAATTCCGCTGCAACTTTCACTGGATGTCAAATTTGATGTTATCACATCTTTGAAAAATATTTACAATAGTCCATCATTAATCTGTTTTAAATTACATAGCTATAAAACTTAATCTGAACTTAGGTTGATCCGCAAGTCCTTCATTACATGTTTGATACAATGTTTCTTTTTCAACGTACTCACGTAAAAGAGTCTTGTAAGGCCCTCGTTCTTGGACACATATTAACAGAAAGGTAAGTAAATATGATAAACATGAGATTAGTAAAACTTCAACTGCATATTTTATAACGCCACGGTATAATCTTATTGATGTAACGTCCTTATGAATGTAGTGATACCCATAAATTGGAAGAAGTAAATGTACACATGAAAAGAAAAATTGAACTTTGTGTAGAAGAAATTGAAGTGGCATTACGTTTATCATCTAAACAGTAAATAGCTTATGTTTTGAGTAGTAAAAACATGAATTAAATCTAAGTCAATCTAGTCATAAATAAATGAAGAACAAGCACACTGTCAACAGTCTATCTCGTTCCCATGTTGGTTAGCCTTCATCAAAAGTCAAAACATTTCGAGGAATAATGCCTTTTGAGTGATCATTATAACAAATATCCATCAACATCCTAGCTTATTTACTTTATAGGAGCATTTGAGGTGTAACTGTACTTTCTAAGATGGAGAATCTGTAAAATGGAAATCCTAAAAAAGGAATCATGGATTTGAAAAACAGGTACACCAGAGTATTAGGTTAGTCCATCATGGCTTAGTTAGTTATAAGGGACGAGTTCGTCACTGCTGTCGTAGCCTTTGTACACCCAACCAAAAAATTTAAAAAAAAAATCAATCAATTTATTGGAAAGAACCAGCAGATCTGCAAGTTGACATTCAGGACCACAAAGTTGTACAAAACCAGTTATTGCAAAGGGTTGAAGCTTTATGTAGTGTAGCACAGCTGGTTCTATTGACAAAGTAAATAAATCAAACTATATTATTCTAAAAGAGGCTTACAAAGTGAAAAAAAGAAAGGGGGTGGGGGGCTTACAAAGTGAGTTACAAGCAAATCAGATGATATGTACACACAGGTTGATGTATGCACTGTAATAAAGTTCCATTTAAGCGAGAAACATCTCAACAATTGGGAAGACAAACACACGCACACACACACACAGAATCAGAATCAGGAAATGCCCTTAACGCTTAGTTGCGGCAAAATTTGATGTGATCATGATTGGAAAAAGCTATAGATATCTGAAACAAAATCAAGCAGATGATTTAAGCCGATTCTTTTCATGTTGTTGTTGTCCAGATTGACATTTCTCGGGGGTGGGTGGACTGAGGCTGAGAAGAAGAAGAAGAAGAATCCATTTTGTCTGGCACTGAAATGATGGTTTCGACACCGTCCAAGGAAGCGCTTAGGGTTTTTTATTTAGCAATTGGACTAGGACTAGTCTACTTTTTTTTTTTTGCATGTATGTTAGTTTTATATAGGGTTAATGATATTACAAGTCCTTCAACTATGCCAATTTCACCAGTAGTCCTTTAACAAATTTTTTTAAAATTTCAGTCTCAAAAGTTTCAGAAAATTAAACCATTGATCATTTCTTCTTGGCAGCAGACTTGGTGACCTTGGCTTTAGATTGGTCCTTCTTCTCCACACTCTTGATAACACCAACAATAAGAGTCTAATGCATGTCCTCACAGCAAAACGACCCAAAGGTAGGTAAGCAAAATGTCTACTTTACTTGATCAAAAATTCGTTTACGAATTTGCAACAAACCCAAACCAAGAAAATCAACATTTCTTTCTCATTTTACCCAATTTTCACGGCCAAACTGCTCCTCCTCACGTACTTGCACAAAATTTAGGGTTTCATAAGGCACATTTTCAACTCACCACAAGGAATTGGAACCACCTGTGCAATAACATCCCGCGTTCTTATTACTTTGTATGTACTCAACTTCGATTTTCACCTCCAACACCTCTCAATCATCTCTTTCCTCCTTCAACGCGACTTCCGCTGCTGCCGCCATAGCGACTGCCGATGCCTCAGTTTTCATAATTCGATGCGTTATTTGACTGCTATCGAGCTTTGGTGTAGGGGCTGTTGTGAATCTATGGAAACGACACCACTGAGGAGGACTTCTCGTGAGCCTAAACTTTGGAAGACGGCGTGGTCGATGGAGACGATGTGTTGCCACTGGAAAGGTTGGACGCTTTTCTCTTCAGGCCTCCGCTCTTTGCCTCTCCGCCGTGAAAAAGGTGGATTGGCTGCCGTATATGGTGCTTCGGCAGTGGTCACCGATGAGGTCCCACTGTCCTCGCACTTTTCCTCCATTTTAGGGCTTTGTTTAGTGGTTCTAGGTTTCTTCCTCCTTCCTTTCTGTTTCTTTTTCGTTTTAAAAGTAGATAAATTGACATTTTATATTTAAATATAGGAGAAAAATTATATTTATATTTCTCATATATAAATTTTTCAAAATACCCTTGAAAAATAACATGTGCAACACACATGATTGACTTAACGGTTTTTTTCTAACGGCATCCATAAAAATGATTAGCCATGTGACTTTTTAAAACTCTTGAGACTGAAATTGAAAAAACTTTGTTAATGGACTACTGGTGAAATCGACCATAGTCAAGAGATTTGTAATGTCATTATCCTTTTTATATATATGTAGTGAAGGCCCGATGGGTAAATTCCGCTGCCACCATGTAAGTGTAACCGTCAAGACTCTTGTTTGTTTGACCAATTTCACCCAGTGATTTAATAACTTTTCTTCCTTTTGACAATAGTGCCCTTCCCTCATTTTGCTTAAAATTAGTTATAATATGCTGATTTTCACAACCACCCATTGATTTGTTGACCAGATAAATGTTGCGCAGTTTGTCAATTTAGATTTTGAATTTGCAAATGTTGACTCGTACCTCCTGCTTTGATTCACGAGATCTATTGAGTCATAAAAGTCACGATTTACAATACAATCTTAACATCTAATTGACTGGTTGCAGTGGTGGTGGATGTTGGTGGGGCCGGGGTCACATGGCTCGGGAGATAAAGAGGTCAAGATTAGAGAGGAAATATGACCACAACTAAAGCTAGATGAAGTCCGACTTTCAAACTAGTCTCCAGGACTGGGGTTTCTTCACATATAGCTTTTTTAAACCCCCAAACATCTTATATAACCTAACTTATTCCAATACAACTTATCTAACATATTTTTATTTAAAAATTCCAAAATACCCTCACTTTTTTTTAACAACTCGCAGTCGTTCGAACGACTTACATGATCGTTCGACTAATAACGCATGTACAACAACTGATCAAGGGTCCATCAAAATGACCCTTGAGTCATTTTCGTTCAAAATGACTTAAGCAACTTATTGAGTTGATCACTGAAACACTCAACTAGGGTTTGAGAAAGAGATGATCTGAGTAGGGTTTGAGAGAGAGATGAACCAAGTAGGGGGAGAGAGAGATATGTATCTGCGATGGAGGCGGAGGCGGAGGGCGCTGCTGCGACGATGGAGTTGAGGGCACTGCGTGCAACGATGGAGTTGCGATGTGGAGAGAGAGATGAACCAGTGATGGAGGCGAAATGTTTGAGGAATGAGGGCTTAGTTAGGTTTTGAGGCCTTAAAAGGTTTTTTATGAAGTTTGCATCAATTTTTAGTCAAAGACCATATAAGTATAACATAACTTGTCGAGTTTAAGGCCATACTTGATATATACCACCCCAGGACACCAATGATTCGGGTTTGCCTTTTATGGAGAGGCAATAATGTCCTCCTAATCTAACCTAAATGCGGAGCTTATCTCCTTTTGATCAATTTTATTACCAAAATATCCTTAAGCTCTCCATTAAGCTACTCAATTACAAATTCCCTTCCAACAATAGCACAAACTCCAATAATTTTAAGACTCAATACAGTTAAATAGAGAAGAAATAAAAATAGAGAAAAACTTCAAAAATTTGTAAAAAATTCATTTGAAATCCAAATGAAACAAACCAAGTCTCTATTTATAGAGAAAAATGTGTACTTTAATTTAAAAAAAAAAAAAAACCTTTTGGAGTGAAAAATGACCAAAAACTGAAGAGTGGGAAATTTTTTGGTGAAAAACTCAGGTGCTGACAAGTGGCCTAATGCGAGCAGAGGGTGTCAGCACCTTTTTTCTTTTTTCCTCTCAAAACTCGTTGGCCAAAACAACGTCGTTTTGTGTCTCCTTCCTTGGTTAAGCTCCGGGAGCTTATTTTGCTCCCCAAACACCTTTTGGTTTATTAAGAACCCGGAAGCTCCCTCCAAGAATCTTGGTTGTATGCAAGAATAACCCCACTTAAGCTCCTCCAAAGAATCCTTGTTGGAAGTGGTCTTAGACTCTCCTTAATTATAATAAAGTTATATTAAATACTAGTTTAATATTGTCTTATAGTATTTGATTGTATATTTATGTTCTTACACACCCTTTTGCCATGTCTCTTTTTGCCATTTCGTGTTGGTAATATATGGCAAGAGGAAGCCGACACTCTTCAAGTTAGTATTCTGGTAGGAAAGAATCAGTTTCTTATCCTATGCCCTAATCCATGCTTATCGTCCTATACCCTAATAAGGGTACATATCCATACATTAAATAGGTAGTGGATATGTAAATTTTGTGGTGAATATATATGGGTATTATCCTTAATTATCTTTGACAACTACTCCAAGAATGGACATATACTGTTAATAAGGCTAATTGTATATTACTAATCAAATTAAGGCTTACACGAAGACACGATTAGGGGGTCAATTTTTAAATTTTTTTTTTTTCCATATATATAAAGGTTTTTTAAATGGGTTTGCATATAAAGTTCAAAGGCATCTTTGGTGCAATTGTAATAGGAGAATTTAATTTGAAAAAAATGACACTGATTTTTGGAGGGAGAAGTAATAAACAGGATGCAATTAATAATAGTACACATACGAAGCTAAAAGGTAATGTATCACGCAAGCGAGTGTCATCAGAGCCCATATTTAGAAATCCTGTAGAGTACATTAGAACCATGTAACAATGCATTGAGAATATATGCCTGCGTATTTTTGATGCAAAACATTTCAAGCATTTAATTTCCTCAGAAGAATTATATGGGCAAAATAGAACACACTTTGTACGGAAGAACATGATTCAGAATTGGAGAAATAATACAGTAATCAACACAAACTCAATAATCATCAATCTACTCGATCATTTAATTAATACTTACTACTAAGGACCTCTATAGGAGGGGATTTAATTAAGATTCTTCAACTAGGAAATTAAGTAATTCCTAAATTTTGGAAATACCGAAATCTCTTATACCCAAAGAACTTTTAAAATAAGAAAATCAAAGTTCTAAGTTTTAAACAACATATATAAAATCCAATAAGTGCTTGGCTTGCCCTATACATGTCATACACTCTGAATCTTTTGGCCCGTCATCTTTCCTATCTCAATCCCCACTGCATCGTTAATAACTCAAAACTACAGGGGACTTCTTCAGCTGACTTGCCGGGAACTGTGCTTCTTTCATCCTATCAGCATGGGCTTTCTGGGTACGCATACAGAAGACCGTACCCTGGACAATCGGAAAAAACGTGGTAAGAATCTGAAGCTCTAAACCAGAAAGCAAATGAGAGTACTTCGACATGGCAAAGAAAGAAAGATATACTTCGGTACCAAAATGGGAGTGGCCATTCTTAAAAAAGAAAAAATTAAGAAATTTTATCTTCCCAAAATTTTCTCCACTGATAGAGAATAAATACAAGAATTGACACATTCTTAATAGCAGTTTTTACCATAGGACTGGAAACATGTTAAGGTAGAACGAAATCCTCGGGATTTTTGGGGTGTGGATCTGTTAAAATATGTCTCAAATTCATATGAATTTTGGAATCCTATACAAACTAGGAGTGTATTAATTAATCCTAGAGTTAATTGGAGAAGGTTAAGCAAGTTGGTACTTGTAGTAAAAATATTCATTTATTAATTTGGATTAAGAGTCAACCAAAAGAAAGAGAGACACAAATCGGTGAGATGACCGATGGACACAATTGGTGGTCGAGGGTCTTGGGGTCTTGGCAGTGTCTAGTGGTCGAGGGTCTTGGTGTCTTGACGGTGTTAGACAAAATAGTGCGTGGCTATTTTGGGCTGTGAGAGTTGTGGTACTCTGTGGGATCATGTCAATCATTGTAAACCTTGTCCTAGGTAAGGTGAGTACATTGAAAACTCTCTACTGTAATTCCTCATTGTTTATAGTGGATTTGTAGCTAGCCTTGGAGTGGATTAAACCATGTAAATTCTCTGTTCCCTTTTGTTTGATTCCATTATATTTTCTATGTTCTTGCCATTATTTCTCCAAATACTTGGTATTTTATTTTCGACCGATTCGTTTCCGCATTGAAGATAGAAACTTAGAATTCTTAATCCAAGAATATCCTCGTTTTTATAACAAACTGGTATCAGAGCTTTGGGCTAGTCGAAAATATTATATGAATCAAGAGATTGGAGTTTTGAAGATGGCGGACGTTGGAAATTCTACGGAGTTCCAATTAGAAAAATTTAACGGAAGTAATAACTTTAACTTGTGACAAGTTAAAGTTAGGTATGTGTTGATCCAAGCAGATCAAGAGATTGCTTTGGAAGGAAAGAAAGCAAAACTTGACGATATGAAGGATGAGGTATGAAAGAAAATTGATCAAAAGGCGGCTGGTACTATTCGACGATATTGCGCAGATAATGTTCTCTACAACGTTATCTCCGAAAAATCTGCGAAGGCATTATGGGAGAAATTGGAGAGTCTCTATATGAGAAAATCTATGTCAAACCGGTTAATACCTAAAGAAGGAGTTGTTTAACTTCACGATGTCTGAAGATACGAATATTCATGATCACTTGAATGATTTTAACAAAATACTTTGCGAGTTAGCAAATATCAGTGTTAAAATTAAGGATGAAGATCAAGGTTTAATTCTGTTAAAGTCTTTGCCATCATTTTACAAATATTTAGTTACTACTGTTATGCATGAAAAAGACAAGCTTACTTTGGGTGAAATACAAACTTCATTATTAACAAATGATTATATGAACAAGGGTTCTAAGAATAATGATAATAGTGCTACTTTGTATGTGAAAGATAAAGTTAATCATGTTAGAAATTCATCCAGTCAAAGTTCAAGTGGTGCTGAGAAGAATAAGAAGACTTCCAAGCAAAAGTGTTGACATTATAATGAGATATGTCACGTTGTTTGTAATTGTCAAAAGCTCAAGGATGAAGTGAAGAAATAATTAAATTCTAATGATAATATTGTCACTTTTGATGATGATGGTATTAGCATTGATGAAAATAGCGGTGAGGTACTTAATGTGACCGTGGGTGGTGATAATCTACGGATTGAATGGGTTCTTGATTCCGGTTGTTCTTTTCACATGTGTTCCAATAGAGATTTGTTTTCTACTTACAAAACTGCAAGTGGTGATGTACTTCTAGCAGATGATTCTTCTTGCAAGATTGAAGGTGTTGGAGTAATTAAAATCAAGACTCAAGGTGGAGTGAAGACACTAACTAAAGTTCATCATGTTCCTAGCTTGAGGAGGATTTCTTTGGGTTCCTTGGATTCGAAAGGTTGCAATAACAAAGTTCGTGATGAAAATATGAAAATCTTTCGTGGTGTACGTTTTCTCATAAGTGGAAACAAAAAGGGCAACTTGTATTTACTACAAGGGAATGACATTCAAAGTCATGTTATGTTTCAAAGTGAAGATGCCAAGTGTGAAAAAATTGGAAGTATACGGTTTTGTTGTATTTTATGGAGCGAGTTCAAGGGCCACTTGGACTCGTGTGTTCGATATCAATTCTAGGCACGTGTAGATTTGTTGCTTGCCTTGGAGTAGATTAAACCACGTAAATCCTCTATTTCCTTTTGTTTAATTCCGTTATATTTTCTATATTCTTACCATTATTTCTCTAAATACTTGGTACATTTATTTTCGACCGATTCGCTTTTACATTGAAGATAAAAACTTAAAATTCTTAATTTACAAATATCCTCATTTTTATAAAAGGATCTTTTGAAAGGAGTCGTGGACCAAAGCAAAAAGTGTGGCAATCGTTTTTGACAGCGGGAGGAGCAAAAATGAACCCCCCCCCCCTCCCTCTCCTAAGTAAATGAATGAGAGAAATGCACAATCTTATACTCTTTGATAATCGCCCCCTCCTCCTATGATGGGAATGGGAGAAGAAATAGAAGAGCGCATATATATATATATAACTGACACCCACTTGTTTAAAACGAAATAAAAGAGGAAGGAATTATATAAGTGATTAACAAACCTTGCTGAGAAGAAGGTTGAGTGTCGATGTCAACTTCTTTTGCTTCACCGAGATTAAATTGTCTTTGTACCACCACGGGGGTACTGCCCCTGTAGTGTTCCTTGGCCCGTTCATAAAACTTCACCTTGGAGTAAACTGTTTCCGCCAGAAGAATACATGGTTCCGAATCTGTGCAACATGTTGACCAGTTAGACACGTACTCAAATACATATAACGAACGCGCTAGCTCAAGTTATGTAGACAGCAAGCAATCCATGCAATAAATCTATAAGTGGGCTTAATTATAACGAAAAATCCAATGTACGTAATTTAAGACGATACTTAAAAGTGATAGCACAGCCACACGTGCTGCCAGTTGTTCCGCCTCTTTCTTGGTTCTACAAACATCTCCAGTGTAAGTAGAATTCTTGAAAACCAAAGAAGAGCAGAAAAATGAGTTTTGCAGTACAGTTGTGTGATATGTAGCTTTCTCCAAGTTCATCCTGTCTGCATATTCATTTATGATGGCCTTGCACAAGATTTTACCCTGGAAAAATAAAGAAGCGATAAGAATGAAACTGACAAAGAAATTATAGGAAATCAACAAACAAATACTCCAACTCAAAATTAGTATCAATTCCTATCACTTTATCCATCGCAAAAATACAACTATTAATAAACTCAGCTTTTCCCATAATTCAGCTCCCGTCATTCTCTTCACTTCTATTTTAGTATATATTTTTTCTTCTGTTTTGTGTATTTCTTCCTTTTCGGAAGCTTAATTTGTCTGTGCTGTTCAGCAAAGTTCATAAGCAAGCTAAAAGTACATTATTGAAGAGTACAACTATAAGCGATAAACACCATGAAAATATGGCCTAAAACGAAATTAGATGTATGGTGCAGGAATCAACGATCACAACCTTCTTCTCCACTCTTTTAACTACATTTGATCTGGGAGTAACATGTTGTGAGGTCTCAAAGAATCATGAGTCCTGGTAGGCCTATGTGGAGAAGTTGAAAAAAATGGGAGTCGTTCCTTGTTCAGGGGTTCACAAGAAAGGACAGAGAAGAATATAGAGGTCTAAGCAGGTATGGTTAATAGGAAATCGCTTTAGCTGAAACTATAGGGTTAAAACCGGTGCATCAACACAATTTCTTATCTCACCGGTTCTCCAAATTATTTGGAGAATTGATCATGCCCTAGATATTCTTTTAAGATAAATAAACTTTCTTAAGGCCAATGGGATCTTCAATCCTATCTATTCCCCCACAGGCAGGTTTGTAGATATCCTGCAAACCTAGCTTGTTTATCTCCATCCCAAATGAGTGTCATTTTTGAGTTTTTATTTTTTTTCCAAATGAATGTGGCTATTAATTTAAATTGGTTCCAGTTTGATCTGGGAGTAACTGTTAAGGAATCAAATATTTCTCCATCACTCACGGATATCTCTCCATCATCTTAGCAATATATCTCCATTCTTTATTCCCTTGATTATGTATATCATTAGTTTATTGTGTAAATCTTCAGGTTTTATTATGTAAATCCTAGGAAATATCATCACTCCTTGTATATAAATATTGAAAACATTATGAATGAAAATCACTTTTTGCCAACTTCTTTATGGTATCAAAGCATCCTAATCCTTTTTCACAAACCACCACTTTTTTGGGCACCACCGCCGCACCACCATTCTACCATGGCAAACCAATCCTCTTCCACTATTCCAAACTCGGCCGAACCCACCAAACCAATCCTCTTGGTCAACTTGTCTCAGTGCAAAACACTCACCCCACTCACGTACCTTTGTTGGTCCTCCCAAGTCGAGTCGTTACTCTTTGGTCTAGATTTGTTAGGTTTCGTTGATGGCTCCCACCTTCCCCCAACAGCCACCATCAAAGTCGATGGTAAAGACACCCCTAATCCGGCCCAAACCACTTAGAATAGGCAAGACCGCCTTATCCTTAGCGCCCTTTTAGGAACCTTAGACAACGCCGTCGCGCCACTAGTTTATCATGCCAAAACCTCCAACGAAGCTTGGACCACCCTCAAGAACACCTACGCCAACCCCTCTCGAGGCCATATTCTCCAACTTAAGGATCACCTAGACTCCATTACCAAGTCATCCTTGACCATAACCGAGTATATGATCCATCAAGTCATGTACGGACAAACTCGCCATTCTTGGCAAACCCATGGACACCGAAGATGTCATCGCCAAAATCCTAAAGGGACTCGATTATGAAACTTATAAGCCCATCATAGACTCGTCCGTGCCGAGATAATCCCATCTCTTTCGAAGCCCTCCACGAGAAGCTTATTCACCACGAACTCACTCTAAAACAAAACACTACCACCCCGACCTTCCCTATGTCCGCCCATGTCACCCACACCAACCACCATTCCTCCACCTCTCGGCCCTTCCCACATCAGCCGACTCACCCCATCCTGTCCACTCCACCACCCGCTGCCCTCAACTCCTCAGCCGCACCCTTCAAAGGCAAATGCCAATATTGCCGAAACGTCGGTCACGTTATATCCCAATGTCGCCAATTTAAACGCGACTACCCTAGTGTGACCTTCCCTCCTCCTTCCTTCTCCAATCGCTCACCCCGCACAAACTCGACCCAACCCCAAGCCCATACTGCCGCCGTCCCTCACCCCACTTTCCCAACATCTTGGCTCGTTGACAGCGGTGCCACCCACCACATCACCAACAATCTTTCCACTCTCTCTCTCCACCATCCCTATGATGGCAGTGATGATGTCATTATCGGGGATGGGTCGTCACTTCCTATTTCAAACATAGGTTGTTTTTCTATTCCTTCCTCTAATTTCGTTATTCATTTTAACAATGTCTTGCATGTTCCGTTAATTTCTCGTAACATTCTTTCTGTCTCTCAGTTTTGCAAAGACAATAATGCTTGTATTGAGTTCTCACAATCTTCCTTTCTTATCAAGGAAATCTCGACTCAACGCATTCTTCTCCACGGAACAACTGATCGTGGAATCTACCTTTGGCACTCCTCATCTCCTCAAGCTTTTCTAGGCACAACGTCTCACCAATCGTGGCATCATAGACTAGGACACCCCTCCCCCCTATTGTCTCCCATTTGAATAATAAATTTTCCTTACATATACCGTTTAGTTCTTTTTCTTCATGTAACCCATGCAATATTCATAAAAGCCACAAACTTCCTTTCTCCACATCTACTCTACAATCTCATGCTCCACTTGAACTTGTGTTTTCGGATGTGTGGACATCTCCTTTATCCTCCTACGATAATTATAAGTATTATGTAATTTTCGAAGACCACTTCACAAAATACACCTGGCTTTATCCTTTGAAAAATAAATCTGACACTTTCTCTACCTTTCATCGCTTCAAAGTAATAGTCGAAAAATATTTTTCTCGTCCCATAATTCAATTCTTCTCCGACAATGGAGGAGAATATCTCAAACTCACACCCTCTCTTATTCAAGATGGAATTTCCCATCTCACCTCCCCACCACACACTCCCGAGCACAACGGCTTCGCCGAACGTCGTCATCGCCACCTTGTCGAAACGGGTCTCTCTCTTCTCTCTCATGCAAACCTTCCCCTCACCTTTTGGACTCACGCTCTTCAAACAGCTGCCTATCTCATAAACAGGCTCCCAACTCCTACTCTTCAAAATGACTCACCTTATTTCCGCCTCTTTCAAACCTCACCAAACTACCACAAACTCCGTAGCTTTAGGTGCCTTTGCTACCCATGGCTCAAACCATACACTCCTCACAAACTCGCCCCAAAATTCACTCCTTGCATCTTTGTTGGCTATTCTTCCTCTTAGAGTGCCTACCATTGTCTAGATCCCATAACCCAACGTCTCTACACCTCTCGCCATGTCAAATTCATTAAAACCGAATTTCCATACACTTCTCTCACATCTCAACGCACCCCTACTCCCTCTCTCTCTACATCCGAATGGTGTGCTTTCTCCATTCCCATTCTCCCATCTCCTACTACCAACATCACCCCTCAAAACACCGCTGTCAACAATACCCCAAACACACCACCACAGCCCCAGCCACCTAATGCTCGGCCCACCGACCCACACCCTCGCTTCCGCCTCACTCTCAAACCAAACCTCCCCTCCAACACCAACTTCCCCACAACACCCTCCCACCCTCCCTGACTCCTCACCACAGCCTAACCCCAACTCTGCTCCCTCGGCCGAACCCAACTTGCCCACTCCAGCCGCTGCCCCAACTCCACCAACACGCACCATCACCACACGTCTCTCCCATGGTATACGCAAACCCAATCCTAAATATGCAAACCTAGCTGCCCTTTCCTCACCTACCTCCCTCCCGACCACCACCAAACAGGCCCTCTCCACTCCCCATTGGCATGAAGCCATGCGTGATGAGTACAATGCCCTCTTACGCAACCAAACTTGGTCCTTAGTTCCTTCCCATGAAGCACCAAACATTGTCGGATGCAAATGGGTTTTTCGTATAAAATACAACCCCGACAACACCATCCACAAATACAAAGCCCGTCTCGTAGCCAAAGGGTTCCATCAACGACCCGGACTAGACTATTCCGAAACGTTTAGTCCCGTTGTCAAACCCGTCACCATTCGTCTACTCCTTTCTCTCGCTATCACCCAAGGTTGGTCTTTGCGTCAACTTGATATTAACAATGCCTTCCTTCAAGGTCATCTCTCTGAAACTGTTTTCATGTCCCAACCTCCCGGGTTCCAAGATCCTTCCAAACCCTCTCACGTGTGTCAGCTCTCAAAAGCCATCTACGGTCTAAAACAAGCGCCACAAGCTTGGTACACTGCTCTCAAGCAATTTCTTCTCTCTTTCGGTTTTTGTCCCTCCATTGCGGATCCCTCCCTCTTTACTTACAACAAAAATTCCCACCGTCTCCTCCTCCTTGTCTACGTTGATGATATAGTCGTCACAGGTCCTTCCACTTCCTTTCTTGAATCGTTCATTCAATCCCTTTCGTCTCGCTTCTCTTTGAAAAACCTAGGTCCTCTTTCCTACTTTCTTGGAATTGAGATAACACCTAACACTCATGGAATTCTTCTCTCCCAGTCCAAGTACATCACCGATATTCTCAACCGCCATGACATGCAACACTCCAAACCATCTCCCACACCCATGGGAACATATCCGCCCCTCTCGGCTCAACCCAAAACACCCATACACAATCCCACCGAATACCGAGCCATCATAGGGAGCCTTCAATATCTTTCCCTTACTCGCCCCGACATTGCCTTTCCCGTGAACAAACTTGCTCAATTTCTTCAACACCCACAGGAATCTCATTGGTCAGCTCTTAAGAGACTCCTTCGTTATCTCCACGGTACTCTTCATATGGGCATTCAAATTTACAAAAACTCCCCTCATATTCTCCATGCTTATTGTGACGCTGACTGGGCCAGCGACAAAGATGACTTTCTCTCCACCTCCGGATTCATTGTCTACCTCGGCCGCAACCCACTTGCTTGGTCCTCTAAAAAGTAACGAGCGGTTGCTCGCTCCTCAACAGAAGCTGAATTCCGCTCCGTCGCTACAACCACAGCTGAACTTCTTTGGGTCACAAACCTACTCTCTGAACTCGGCATTACCTCCTCCACCACACCGGTCATTTTCAGTGACAACTTAGGGGCGGCCAACTACTCCGCCAACCCAATATTTTACTCACGTATGAAACACCTAGCCCTTGCTTTCCACTTTGTCCGTGAGCAAGTTCAGCTAGGCACTCTTCAGGTACAACACATCTCCGGTAATGATCAATTGGCGGACGCTCTTACAAAACCACTTTCACGAGCTCGGTTTGTCTCTCTCGTCTCCAAGATTGGACACACCCAAGGACCGTCCATCTTGCGGGGGCGTGTTAAGGAATCAAATATTTCTCCATCACTCACGGATATCTCTCCATCATCTTGGCAATATATCTCCATTCTTTATTCCCTTGATTATGTATATCATTAGTTTATTGTGTATATCTTCAGGTTTTATTATGTAAATCCTAGGAAATATCATCACTCCTTGTATATAAATATTGAAAACATTATGAATGAAAATCACTTTTTGCCAACTTCTTTAGTAACATGTTGTGAGGTCTCAAAGAATCATGATTACTGGTAGGCCTATGTGGAGAAGTTGAAAAAAATGGGAGCCGTTCCTTGTTCAGGGGTTCACAGGAAAGGACAGAGAAGAATATAGAGGTCTAAGCAGGTATGGTTAATAGGAAATCGCTTTAGCTGAAACTATAGGGTTAAAACCGGTGCATCAACACAATTTCTTATCTCACCGGTTCTCCAAATTATTTGGAGAATTGATCATGCCCTAGATATTCTTTTAAGATAAATAAACTTTCTTAAGGCCAATGGGATCTTCAATCCTATCTATTCCCCCACAGGCAGGTTTGTAGATATCCTGCAAACCTAGCTTGTTTATCTCCATCCCAAATGAGTGTCATTTTTGAGTTTTTATTTTTTTTCCAAATGAATGTGGCTATTAATTTAAATTGGTTCCAGTTTGGGCAAGAAGTCACTTTCTTAATTCCATGGCTTTAAGACAATATAATATAGCAATAGCTACAAAATAATCCAAGGCTACAGAAATTTTCAGCTAACACCAATTATTCTTTGTCCTGCATTTAACGAAGCAAAAGTTTAGATAACTCGATTTAGTGAAAACGTACGGAGGCAAATGCAATTTTAATTGGGTTTCAAACAATTAAAACATGTAACACGTAATGGCTGAGGCAAGTAGCAACAAAAATAATACACTAGTTCGAAAATCCATGTGGTGAAACCAAAAATCAGAAATATACGTGACATTAAAACCTAGTGCGTAGAGGTCTAAAATCATGCATGGACCATACCTCATGAACAAGATGAAAGCCCTCAGCCTTCATCTTATGCATTATAGTAAAATAGGTGAGCCTTGAAGAATCCATTTCCGCTTCCTTAATTTGTGAATATGTGTCTGAAGACGTATAACTCACGCCATCAATGCAGACAGTTGACCTGAACTTTGGTTGATGCGCAACTCCTTCATTGCGATTCAGATACAAAGGAAATGGCATTTTGTTTCTTTGTGAGTACTGATATAAAAGACTCTTATAATCTGCGTGTTCATGGACACCTATTAACATAAAGGCAAGTAAGTATGATAACATGAGCTTCGTAGAACTTCAACTGTGTGTTACTGTTATATAAAGCCATTTTTATAATCTTATACATGTTACATTGTAAGTATAGCAATACGCATCAGACTTGAACATGAACATGTATACATGAAAAATAATTTGAACAGTTTAACAAAATGCATTGGCATTATATGTTAATCATACACGCTTGTAAATAGCTAATGTTTTCAGTAGAAAAAAAGAATGATGCGTATTTCCATGTTTTAATGAAATAAATATCTAAGTAAAGGAAGTCATTAGTAATTGACATGCAAGGATAAGCACACTCAAAAATTATACTGACAGTAAAAAGTTGTTCCCTTGGTCTTTCTTTGGGACTGACTCTACATTGAAAATAAACTTTTTGAGGAAATGAATAGGGAATCTCAAAATGATTTTCTCGAAGAAGACCGAGTTGAATTGAGTTAATCTAAGTTGTTGAGAATAGAGAATCTCTAAATGGAAATCCTAAAAAGGAAAGATGGATCTCCTTATCAGTGCACAAAAGGAATTTTATTATCTTGAGAGCGAGAACCAGCAAATTCTAGAAGTCTAAATTCTGTATCACAAAGTAGCACAAAAAATTTCTGTTGGAAATGGTCGAAGTTTTAACTAGGACCGCTGGTTCTATTAGAACATACATCAGACTCTATTCGATAAAAGAGGCTTACGAGCAAATTAGATTATACACAAAAACACACGCACAAAGAGGTTGACCTGCGCAGGGTCTATTTAAGTTTCATTTCCTCAAAGATTCCGAAATACAAAATCTTTGAGCAATTCAAATAAACCAAAAGGCTAAAGCAAATGGGAACACAAAAAAATAAAAATGCACACACACACAAATCTGGATTTCCCTTAACAAAGACAGATTAAAATCAAAGATATGAACATGGTCATTCATCACCCTGAAATGGCAGAGAGGAAATTAGCTAGCAAAAGAATGGGAAATGGAAGATACCAAATTCTTAGTTTAGGCGAAGAGAAATCTGATTGCTGATCGGAAAAGAAAAATTAGATAGATGAAAACAAAATCAAGCAGATGATTCAACCAATTTATCTTTTCGTGTGTGCATGTGGCAGCTGTGAGCAACAAGAAAAGAAGTGGAAGGAAAATTTCTTTAGTCTTTTTTTTCTTTCTTTCTTCTTGAATTTTCTCGGAAACCAAAGAAATGACAAGTGAAGGGTAGAGAAACTTGGGGATTACCAGCGGCGGTGGGATGAGAAGAAGATTCCATTTTCTCTGGCAGGGAAATGATGGGCAGGAGGTTTTGCTCTTCGACACTCTCTATGTTCAGATAAGAGAGGAGCCTTCAGGCTTTTTAAATTAATTAGCAAGGAGTGTACTATGTGCATGTATGCTTGTATCAATATTTGACCTACTTTTAAATATAGGAGGGAATTTAATGCTTTCTTTTTCCCGTGATATTTCTCTATTATATTTTATGCTTTATTTTTTTTTTCTTTTCTTTTTTGGTAAGGAATTTGGTAACGAGTGCTTTTACATCAAAAGTTCGTGAATAAACATGTAAGGTATTGGAATCAACGCTTCTTGATTGGGAGTAATCAATGCGATTGTGATGATTTTTATTGACAAATTTTTTTATAAGTGAATATTCTTAACAAGTGCTCGAAAGTATTAACGCAACCCACATATAGGAAGCGATGAGCCGATGATACTTGATACACTTGCAACAAGGACAAGTCCCTTAATATTATATTTTTTTATTTTTTTGAGTAGGTCTCCGGTGAGAATGTCTTACGGATTTTAATTTGTAAGACGGAACCCCACTCTCTCACACCAGTCCACCAACACACGTAAGACAGTATTTTCTAAGTTTTTGCTCTTTTTTTTTTTTCTGTCCAAATGATTCCTAGCCCTCGTGGTTTTCAACCATTTTGCATTTGCAGAGATTTGAACATCAATTCCAAGAGTTAGTATATTTGATTAGTTCTTACAGTCACTACTCAATTAATTTGACTTTATAATTAGAACTAGGAGAAAATTTGTCATAGAAACTGTGATAACCCCAAAAAAAAAAATTAATAATAATAATAATAATAATAATAATAATAATAATAATAATAATAATAATAATAATAATAATAATAATAATAATAATAATAATAATATAATGTTTAGTAGTAATAATTTTAATCAGATTGGGCTCACTTGAGTACTTTGGGCCAAACTTTGATTGGGTATAATTTAGGTTCTATATTTTGGAGTCACTTGGCCAACTGTTTAAAAAAAAAAAAAAAGAGGATTGATTGTGAGAATGGTAGCGTCAGCCGTTTCTTACGTTGAGGAGGAGAGCAGCTGAGGGGGAGGGGACGTTTTGGGAGAGTGATCGCCAAGGTGAGAGGATAAAAATGGCGTTGGAAAAAAATTACTTTGGTTGGTTTTGTTATCCCATTAGAAAAGGGGGAGAATTTCAGTAAGCCAAAGAGAAAAAAAAATAGAGGAAAAGAATTGCCATTGTTGAACCTTGAACGGAGGTGGAAGGGCGTTAAGTGTTGGAGCACTGTCGGAGGAAATTTGTGGACGAAAGCATTGGTCGGGTAAGTAATTTGCGACTCTAAAATTTCACAAGTTTTTGTTTACAGATCATAGGTAGAAGAGGAAAAAAAAAAAAAGAGATTGAAGGCGGGTTTCGAGTATTTGATCGTACAGTAAAAATTGGTGTTTTGGGTGTTTTAATCTTCTCTAATGTAAGTAGAAAGAAAAAAAAAAAAAAAAACAAGTTTGAAACAAACCAGCACGCCGCTGGGTTTGTTTTGTTGAAGGAGATGACTAAACTTACATTTTACCCCCTCCATGTCTTAGTTATCCACATTTGACTTCTTCCAATTTAGATGTTATTAAGTTAGTCCCTGGAATTCATATACTTGCAAGTCTAGACTAATGAAAGGTTGAGAACTACCTTTAAGTTCTGGAATTTTAAGAACAGGCCCTCCTAGGTTGCAAAATGTCTAGTAAACACTTATTGTATTATGTTTTATTTTTAAAAGAGGATATTGTTGTCTTTGGAATTAGGTGTCGTTGATAGCGATTGGGTAGAAGTACCAATTTGACTTTTTTTTCTAGCTTGTATTGAATTCGAGGTAAAGGACTTCCTACTCTATCTAGTTCATTTTTAATCACTTAGTTTTTATCGAAAAATAAAATGCTTTGTTACATCGTTTTATTTCAAATGAGCCTATGAAATTGATTTTATATTTTATCAAAAATGTGACGTATTGAAATATCCCAAAATAAGGATCAAGCTTATGAGCCTCTGAAATGAATTTGATTTCTGAATTTTTGTTATTGTTTATTGACATTGGAATTTTGTTACAAAATTGTGAACTATGAAACTTTTAGAAATCGATGGTCTGACTATGTATTGAAACTTCTGAACCGTCTACTGTACTAGCTAGGTAGACATATCGAACTCTGAAATTATCGAACCGCGTCACAGGGTTGTACTGCGACAATTATCGAACCGCGTCACAGGGTTGTACTGCGACATTATCGAACCGCGTCACAGGGTTGTACTGCGACAATTATCGACATCGTGTTACAGGGTTGTACTGTAGCCGTAGTCACCAAAGACCATGAAACTTTATTGAAATTGTTTAGCGGAGTAGTGGGTCATGCCACTGGTATGGGACGGTGGTGTAATCGACTAGCTTCGACCAACTTTTAATTTCGAAAGTCTTTTGAAAATTATTGTTTGAACTTAGTGAATTTCTTTTGACGAAACGGTTGGTTATATTACCGGTATGGGACGGTAGTGTCATTGACCTGTTTCAAAGTAAATGTTTGCTCAACAACATTTTAAATGTCATTTATGAAAATGTGATTTGAAATGCTTCTTATGATTTTTATGAAATTATTGTTTTCGAAATACGTGTTTGATCCTCTAGATAGCGTTGTTCGTACCTTGCTGAGCTGTGAGCTCACCCCTTATCATTTTGCAGATCGTTAATGTTGGTGACGGCTTGGGACCACTCAGTGGATGCTCGAGAGTTTGCTGTTTTAGTTTGATTTCTGTTTCGTGCAATTAGACTTGGTTTTTGTAAGGAGCTGTTGACTCCCTAAATAATTGTGATTTTGGAAACTTCATTTAGACTTGAATGGTCAAATAGGATTATGGGCCTCATTGTTTGTGGTTTAGTTTTTATTAAAGAGTAGTTAGATTTGAGCTGCGCAATTGTGTTGGAAGGCCTTGCGGAACCCAAAACCTTTTTAGTGGGCCGCGGCCAGTCACCCCTGGCCCATTGGTCCGACTGTGGGTTTGGGGTGTGACAGAAACAATTTTCAATTTCTACACAATATACATTAATTCCGTTTGCCCTTAAACTTGACTATGTTTCAGAAACACTTGATTGACAAAATAAGGTTACGTTGCGCCTATTTTAAAGCCATTGAGGATTTCTTTTGCTCAAAGTAATCATCCTTCTCTAATCTCTACAAAACCTTTCGATCCTTAGGTGAATTTTGGAATGTACAGAGTATATACATATTCAACAAATGAGGAAGTTTTCGATTGGACGTGCTGTCGAGGTATCCTTCCTACAAAAATGAGGAAGGAGGAAGACGATGTGGAAATGATGAGGAATAAGCCACATACTTTTAAATGCTGAGAAGCCACAGTGATAATGATTTTGAATCTTTGATCTCAGTCTAGACTTTAAGATTGTGATTATTTGTCATTGGCAGACAAGTTTGTTATGTGTGGGAGTTCTAGAAAGAGGAAGACATTCGTACAATGAGTAATCAATAATCCTTAATTTGGACAACAACGAGAAACAACATATATCAGTTAACAACCTTAGCCACATGCATCCAACAAAAAGAAACAACATATATCCCTCAGTCTTCAGCATGAAAACATGGCAATGTTACAAAATAAGAGTTCTGTAAGGCTGGTAGAAACAATTGATCAGTAGCTTTTGCTACTTTGATTTCATGAAGTTTTAAGTTTTAAATTGTAACTTATTTGAATACAGGACAGGAAGCTGGAATAGCTCAGTTGGTTAGAGCGTGTGGCTGTTAACCACAAGGTCGGAGGTTCAAGCCCTCCTTCTAGCGTGTTAAAGTTTTTTAATCTCCACTTTCCCATTGTTCCTTTTTAATGATATTAATTACTCAAGTTTCTGTAGAAGGATTTCTCTATCACCACAACAAAATCAATTCCATTAGTAAGAAGAGCATTAATGATTGAGTTTCAGTACCTATCCTTTTCTATTTTCTCTTTCTGGCTCATTACGATCGGTGGAGCTAGCTGCATGACTAGTCTTGGATCGATGAATGTTCAAAAAATTGGTGTACGTTATATATATTGACAGTATAATAATGTACATGTAAGTAGCTAGCTAGCTAGGTTCATTGAAATGTGGATCTTGAAAAACAAAAACCTGAAAAAAAAAAAAAAATGAAATGAAATGGTGATGATATATTAATCAATTCTTGTTTTTTTTAATTTGGCAGTTGAAATCTGTGATGTGAGCTCAGCAAGGTGGTCATGGGGTTATAATAGTTTAAGCAATTAACAAACTTGCCTCTTTTAAAGTTGATCACATGGAAATAATTGTCAATGTTGCCCCCTAAATTTGGGGCCATTGTTAGGTATTATAGATCTCTCTCTCTCTCTCTCTCTCTCTCTCTCTCTCTCTCTCTCTCTCTCTCTCTCTCTCTCTCTCTCTCTCTCCCTAACATGTACTACTCATGCACTTGTGATAAAATAAGGGAAATACTCTTATTCCTGATCAGTAAGTCAGTCACGCTGCAGTCCCAACTCCCATGTACCTATGCCAAGCAACCTCCTCAGAGCAATTAATATCATCACATGATCTCCCACCGCCAATTATGCACCATAATTAAATAGTAGGCCGGAGGATATTAATTCATAATAATACTCTAACAAAAACCTCATTATTTTTAATTTGTCTCATCAATTATATATATATATATATATATAGTGATCTCAAAAGTTCAGGTAATATTTATTTATAATCAGTAAGTAAGTGGTCCTATTTACAAACGGATGGACATCATGACATGTATGTATGAATGATTTATTAACATTAATTAGATCAAGCTAGCTATTTGTTTGATCATGACATATTACTGCATGCATGGGAGTATACTATATACTTATATACATATAACTGTTACTAGCTACTTGTACCTCGATCTGGAGTCTGTTGATTCAATATGTATTCTTAATTAGAACCAACTAGAAAATTGTTACTCCGAAATTTTATTTTATTTTTTAATATAACATGATATAGAAAGAAACACTCCAAAATGGAATACTTTCGTGTTTACGAGATATAAGTACTTTTCACTAGTTGAAGGATAATTTTTAATAGGTCTAAGATCGAGTTAATTTGATACCACAGTCAATCAACGTACACAAACCTAACAAAATACGAGTTTATATAAGTTATTAGTCGTAGCTAAGAACATGGCTGGAAACTAATTTTTGTGTGTGTGTGTGTGAGAGAGAGAGAGAGAATTAATAACTGCGGCTCTCAAATGGCAAAATCATCAGATTTTGTAATTGTACGATACCAAAATCATTCTAATTATAAGATCATGAACAGGCTTGTGAATACTTCGTCACGACACATGCTTTATGTAAAGATGTTCATAATTATGGAATAATTAACAGCTCCATATATATATATATATATATATATATATATATATATTATTTTCAGTTTGGTCAACTGTACATGCATGATTAAGTTAGAACTAACTGTAGTTAGTGGTGTTTGATTTGTGATGTCATCTGTGGAGGAGCAAAAGGAATACTCAAAATATTATTGTCGGGCTCTGGATCGAGGGTTTATTTATTTATTTTGCTGTCCACTAATCATTTGAGTGCTACAGTACATAAAAGAAATAAAAAGTCTCCTACTTGTTTTTTGAGTTTTTTCATTAAACAAAAAAAAAAAAGTTCATATTTTTCAAATTTATGTTATTTTCTTTTTTATTTTTGTATAAAAGTGATAGTATGGTTATCTCCGTTCATTACAAATTAGTTGGGTTAGGCAGTGTCCCATTTGTTTCGCGCGCAGCCCACTACTAATATTTATACGAAGGGAAATGACACTTTGCCTCTTTTTTTTTTTTTTTTTTTGGGCACCATTTGTGATTCAATTGAAAAGCCTTTGATCAACAAGTGGTGCATGACACTTACTCCTTCCAATCATACAGTCTACTTTTCACTTTTAATGACACGTGGCTAAATCAAATAAAAATTTAACATATTTTAATCATGTTTTTTGAAATAAAATCTCATTTACTAAAAATTATATTAAGAATACTATGGAGTACAAATTTTATGACTTTGTGAAATAAATAAATTTATATAAATCTTCGGTCAAAATTTAATCAAGTTGACTAAAAAAAAAAATCAAAAGTAGACTCTTTAATTGAAACTGAGGGAGTATATCTTTGTTTTATGTTTGATTACAAAACTTTACATCCTGTGTTTGGAAATACTGTCAAATACATATGTTTGTTTATAAAATATAAATTGTCGTTCAAAATATACTCCCTCTGTTCTTAAATTATTGTTCTGTTTAACTGTTTTGAGTCAAATTGATCGTTTCATATTAAAATATGACATATATTTTTTTTAATATTTTTCAAAATGACAAAACACGTAAATCGTAATATTTTTTAAATACTACTCCCTCCGTCCCGGATAAATGTTCCTACTTTCTATTTTGGGATGTCCCAACTAATGTTTCTAAAGACTTTTGATTTACCTATTCTCTATCATTCTTCCTAATATACCCTTTGATCAAGCCAAAAAGTATTCTGGTGATCTGTCGATGTCCACGTATGCAATTAGTCTGTAGGTAGGATGCCCCGGCTCTCAATAGGCACAAGTGTTGGTGGGACTTGTCCTCCGGTAGATACCTGAGATGAAAGGAAGCACCGTTAGGGAGCTGGACGTTGGTCCAGCTAAAGCCCTCCGGTGAGAGAATCAGTATATGGTGAGGTTAATGGTCTCCGATGAGGATTCAGGCTGCTCTTTGAGAGTAAATGCACTGAATGCTTAGGAGATCTGGTAGTTGTGAGTGTTAATTTGAACTTAGGTTATAAATGAAGGCCATCACCTTGTATTTATACTGGGAGAATGCTGGTTTGAGACAAGTGGACCGCCGGTGTCGACTGGGGTGAGCACCATGTGCCCATTTATGGCAGCCGTAATCTGCATTGATCAGCTTTAATGAGGAAGTGACCTGCATTGATGTAGAAGATAGAACTTCTCTGAAAGTGACATTGATCTTCTAGATGCAGCTTTACTTAGAGAGCAAGCCACTCTTTCATCCAATGAGGTGCTGGTTGGTGGCTCCGGGATGACGTAGTAGCATGTGGGCATTGAATGCGGCAGCTTTTGTTGACTATCTTTACTTCCCGAGGTAGAGACCTCGGGGTCCCAGTATTGTAGCCCGGGATAAGGACCTCGCGAGCTCTTTATGTTCGAAGTGGGAGGCGTCTCTGGCTATCTCGAGCTCCTTGGGGAGGTCGAGTCGAGATGGAGGGTATACATACCCGGGCTCCGAGCTATAAGTCTAAGCTCGGGGCCGAGAATTCCTTTTTTCCGAGCTCCAGCTAAGCTCGACCACGTGTCCCGCTAGTGCCACGTGGAGGCTAGATATTTTAGTATCTTCAGTAGCCCCCGACTTCCCGAAGTAAGGATTCATCCTTTAAGTCGAAAAGTATTAGCTCACTCGTGCTCGGGCGGCAGGCAGTAACTTCACCAACACACCTCTTCTTGGAATTTGTGCCGAATCATTGGCGCGAAACATTCTGACAGCTCCATTAAATGCACGTCCTTTCGGTTTGAAATTGCAACCGTCGTTTTGGGTTCAAACGATGCCGTTTTGCGGCTGGAGGAAGAGAACGCGCAGACTATCCATTTGATGCCGGGTCATAATTCGAGTCCTCCGTACAAGCGGCGTCGTTTTTGAAGGGTATAAGTAGGGTTTTAGCACTGTTGATCTTTACTTTGCATCAAAAACCCTAGATTTTCCAAAAACTCTCTCCGACAGGCTGCAATTTCTAGCAGCTTTTTCTCCAATCGACCTTCGAGCTTTCTCGCCGTTTTCTGCGTCATTTGCTGTTTCCATTCTGTAGGTTAGTGTCGTTTGAACCTACTCTATCTTTATATCCACTTTTTTTTGGTCATTTCTGCCCCTGTTTGGGGTATATTTGTGATTTGTTTTTGTTTCGGCGATCGCCATTCATTCCGGTGCTAATCTCCGGCATCACGTGCCTCTCAGGTGACTTTCGTACTCCGAGATCCGAGCTTCCACCTTGATTCAGGTATTCCAACCTTCTTATATACGCTTTGATTTTTTCCTGTTCTTTCAATATGTTTGCGGGTAGGAGGAGCATTAGTATTAGGGTTTCAGAGTGTAGCTCGTCGTCGGACTCATCCTCGTCGTCGGGATATTCCCCGAGCTTGGATGGTGCCAGTCCACCATTACCCTTAGCTCCTACAAATTTAGGAGATTCACCCTCCCAATCTATATTTGCCCGCTCGCCACCGGTAAAAATGTATACAGATTAGCCGAGGATCATTGGGAGGTAGTGATCCCGAGTGAAGCTCGGGATATTCTAGGTCGCTGGGGAGTTGACTTCTCCAATCGAGTGGTTTTCGATGAGCCCCACTGGGTTCCCCCACTTCCATTTGCTACTGAAATGGAATTTTTAGAAGATAAATCCCAAGTCATCACTGCCCTGATCTCTCGCTATTTCGTAATGACGCGATATTTGCAGAATCTGTGACTTGATCGCTCCTGGCGACTTCGCGAAGGAGCTGCTACTGATAAGAAAACTAACCAGCTGAATCCTCTGGAAGGATGGGTGGTGAATCAACCTCTGGAAGGATGGAATCATCTAGTGTCCCCACCATAACTCGGGATGTCAGGAGTGGAAGGGGAGCGGTGAGCTCGAGCGGCGGGCAAGCAGTCACACCGTCGTCGAGCTGGCGCAATAAGATCTCTCTGGCAGATCTGCAATCATGGGACATTCTTTACTGAGCTCCTGGGTTCCAGGGATCCCTTCCGGATGTCCGCAGCAGCTGGGTTGATCTGAAGACCCTTCGTGGGAAGGTTGGGTTTTATACCAGCTTTTTTACGGTCGGTGGGCTCCGACTGCCCCTCGACCCCTTTATCTGTGAGTTTTTGGAGCAAACCTCTTCCTTTCCCCTCGACCTCACCCTCGGGCTGGTGAGGACCTTGGTCTGCTTTGCCGCTTGTACCCAGGTGTTGGGATGTGAGCCTACGCTTTCGTTGTTCCAATACTACTTCCAAGCCTGGCCTTCTAATAACCGCCTCTAGTGTAAGGCTCATAACCACTGGACAAAGTTGTTCACCCCTTTTCCCGGGAAGGTAGATGGCTGGGTGGATAAGGTCATCCTGGTGGAGAGTGATAAAGGGTGGAACTTTCAGATTCCCTCGGGCAAGGTGCACGGGCTCAAGCGTCTGAAGAGCTTGGGGGAGTATGACACCATGGCCAAGGACATGCTCGAGGCCCCTTTAATGCAGAACGGTGAGTAGGTTCGCCTGTATGACTGGAAGGCCATCCTCGAGGATGAGTGTTTTCTGTATCTGGCCGGGCTCTCAAGGAGAGCGTTCAACGATGTGAGGCCAAGGTATGAGATGCCTCCCATAGAATCAGCTCCAGGTTGGCTCGACCATCGAGGCAATAAATTTACTGTTCTATGCGATGAGTGCACCGGCCAGGAAGAGAGTAACTGCCGATCTCCTCCAGCGGGTTGTACTTTTATTCAACTTGTTTAGTTAAATTTTATTCCAAGTATTCTTTCCTCGGGTATTTGACTATTTTGTTGCTGATACAGATATGGTGAATGCTTCTAATGCCTTCCTCTCAAGGAGAAACCAAGCGGCGGAGGGCCGCAAAGATGTTTTAAGGCAGTCCTTCACCGTGGCTGCCGGCGTCGAGGCTGTTCTCCCGCCTACCAAGGCGATTGATCCCGAGGGGGCGATTGATGCCGAGCCGATCTCCGTTTCTCCCTCTCCTTCAAAAAGATCATCTTCCAGGAGCGACGCTGAAACTCGCAAGAAGCAGAGGAAGGAGACTATCCGAATTGACGTCTCTCCCAAGCTTCCTCCCCTTCAGTGGTCGTCGAAGGGAAAGGAGAAAGTGACTGCTGCTGAGGAGACTGAGGCCGACCTGGCCGGTCTGGGGCCCGAGGATATCAACGATTTTATTCTCCGGGCTATGCACGCCAGTGAAGGCACTCCTCGAATGGAGAAGCTTCTTCCTCAGGCTCGAGATTTTGTTTTCAAGTCGATCGCCTGCTCGCTGGTCGAGGTTAGCCTTTACTCGTAGCTTTCCTTTTTCACCCTTTATGCGGTATAGACTAACCCCTTTGTTTCTGCAGATGTCTCACTATACAAAATAACTACGACATTCGACTAGGAGAGGCGGAGAAGCTGAAGTCCGAGCTCCTCCAGCAAGTCAAGAGTGATGGAGCCGAGCTTTCTAGGCTAAGGGCTCAACTGAAAGATAGGGACCAAGAGCTCGGCGACGTCAAGGCTACCTTCTCTGAAATGGTCACTGCCAGTCTCGCGCCGAAGCAACTTTAGACCGTGTGAGGGAAGAGAAAATCGAGCTGGAAGACACCCTAGTTCAAAAGAATGCCGAGCTCGACTCCACTATCAAGGCTCTCGATGAGAAGCTAAATAAGCTCAAGTCCGATTATGCCGAGCTAAAGATGAGCTTGAAGATCCCAATCATGAAGCCGACATCATTGCCCGATATAAGGCTTCTGAGTCTTTTGAAGCCGATGTATCTCCCTGGATGATGAAGGGCTGATATCAAATTCTTCGGGATGCGGCTGGCGATGGTGCGGCTATTGATAAACTCGTTGAATAGGGAGCTTCTAATCCTTTTGATGCACTGAATCGGAGTGGAGCTGGGCTCGTGCCTTATGATGAGGAGGACCTACAGGTTATCCGAGAGGAGGATGAGAAGCATGGGAAACCAGCTTAGGACCCGCCAACCGGACTTCAACAGGACCTCAAGACCCTGATTGAAGTGCGGCTTGATTAGATGGAGCTCGAGGCTATTGGGGGAGGGAATGGTCAGGAAAATGCCGAGCTTGGCCTCATTGCTGATCAAATCCTCCTGGATACCGAGGGCACGACGACCAGCCGAGTTGAAAATGAACGTGATGTTCTGGCTTCGAAGGGTGCTGAGGACTTGGAGACGACCTGTAATGTTGGTGTTTTTGTATAGTCTTTTGATTGAGCCTGCGAGCTCGTAATTTTTGTAATATGAACAAGTACTTTTAGGAAAATGTAAATCATACACAGATATATATATATATATATATCTTGACTTGCTTGAATGTAAATCATTTTGAATCCTCAGTTTGTGGAATGTGTAGATTTTTATCTTTTTAGAATTATTGCGAAGTGGCCATAATCGTCCTTAGGCAATAATTGAGCTGTTACAGAGTGGCCTATGCCGACCTCAAATAATAGTTTAGAACAATCACTGAGTGGCCTTTGCCGACCTCGAGTGACGATTGATTACCAGCACTGAGTGATCTTTATCGACCTCGAGTGAGGTTTTTGAGACTACTCGGAGTGGTCCGCTACCGATCTCCGAGTAGTGGTTCTTATACTTAAGGGGCCTGCTGCCGGCTATAAGTATTTTATCATACTTCAAGTGGCCTGCTGCCGACTCTAGGTATTTTTATTAATAATATGATTCCGAACCTCGAGGAGACAATTTTTTGGTTTCTCAAAAATTCAAGCTGTCATATATTTACTCAAATTACAAAAGTTGAGTTACATTCACAGGTAATACTTCTTCAGGTGATCAGCATGCCACGGGTTCCTTAAAAGTGTCCCGTCTTGTTCGGCCAACCGGTAGGTTCCTGCTCGGATGATCGATGTAACTCGAAACGGGCCTTCCCAATCAGGGAATAATTTGTTTCTCTGAGTATTTCTGCCCGTAGCTTCAATATTCCTGAGGACCCAATCCCCGACTGAGTATGTTCTAGGCTTTACTCTTCGGTCGTGATGACCCTTCGCGAGTTGTTTGTAGTTTACCATTCTCAGTTGGGCTTCCAGCCTTCTCTCCTCCAATAAGTCGAGGTCAAGCCCCCGAGCTTCTAAATTTTTCCCTTCGTCGAAGTGTAGAACCTGAGCTGTAGGGAGGGCCATTTCAACTGGAACCATTATTGCTTCTGATCCATAAGTCAAAGTAAATGGTGTCTCTCCCGTTGGACCTCGGACAGATGTCCTGATGCTCCAAAGGACTGCGGGCAGCTCTTCCAGCCATCTTCCTTCTTCTCGTCTAAGCTCCTCTTGAGAGAGTATAGGATCTTCTTATTCCCGGCCTCTGCCTGACCATTTCTTTGTGGGTGAGCGACCGAAGACATCCAGTTCTTTACATTCATTCTCTCACAGCTCGCTGTAAACTTTGTTGCGAACTGTGTCCCGTGATTGGAAATTATGACCCGAGGTAACCCAAATCTGCACTAGATGAAATTGTGTATGAAACTTATGGCTTTCTCCTCGGCAATTCTTGCTAGTGGCTTTGCTTCGATCCACTTTGTGAAATAGTCAACAGCCACAATCAAGAACTCGCAACCTCCGCGAGCTTTGGAAAAATGACCGATGAGGTCAATTCTCCATATGTCAAAAGGCCAGGGCGCGACAACCGATGTCTGGGGTACAGAAGGTAGTCTAGGCACATCGGCGAATCTTTGGCACTTATCACACTCTCTTACGTAGGCCTCAGTGTCCTTTCTCAGTGTTGGCCAATAGTATCCGTAAAAAATAATTTTTTCAGAGAGAGTCCGAGCTCCGGGGTGTCCTCCACATACTCCCTCATGCACCTCAGCCACCAGATTCTCCGTGATTTCGGGCCGCACACATCTTAACAAAGTTTTTAAAAAAGATCGTCGGTATAGCACCCCAGCAACCTTAGTATACCTCGCGGCTCTCTTTCTGATTTGCCGTGCTGAGGTTTTATCGTCAGGTAGAATCCCTCGCTCAATGTAGTCCTCGATTTCATCTATCCAGCACCTCGTGGTTGCCATGATTGGTAAGACAGCCTCTCTGTTTACAGAGGTGAATCAAGGAATTCTACCTGAACATCCGGGAGCAGATCCTTCAGCTCCATGGAGGCCACCTTGGATAAGTAGTCAGCCCGAGTGTTGCTTTCTCTGTCGATCTGCTGAACCTCCCAGTATTTGAACTCGGCTAGCAACTACCTCACGAGCTCACAGTATTTTATCAGGGTGGGGTGATTAGCCCCAAATTCCCCCGAAATTTGCTTCACGATGAGCTGAGAGTCGCTGAAGACAACAATTTGAGAAACTGTAAGGTCTTTCGCCAACTGTAAGCCAGCCACCACGACTTCGTATTCGGCCTGGTTGTTTGATGCGGGGAACTTGAATCGGAACACCTTTCGAAATTCAGTTCCGTCTAGGGAAACCAAAGACAGACCCACGCCACTTTCCGAGCTGCTGACTGAGCCGTCTACGAACAACTGCCAGTGGTTCGTTGGTCGTGTTTCCCTCGAGCTAGAGTAGATGCTTTTGGCTGGGGGAACGACTTGCAATACACCTTTATCTAGCTCGTCTGGCGAGGTCTCCAGAAATGTGTTATGAGCGAATAATATTTCTGCAATAAAGTCGGCAAGAACTTGTCCTCGAATTGCTTTCCTCCGCTAATAAGTGATGTCGAAGGCAGAAAGCTCGACTGCCTATTTCATCATTCTTCCAGCTACATCGAGCTTGTGCAACATTTTCCGGAGAGGCAGATCTGTGTAGACTACCAAGGCATGGGCCTAGAAGTAGTGTGATAGCTTCCTCGCCATTACTATTAATGCCAGAACTACCTTTTCGACATTCAAGTACCGTGCCTCTACATCGGATAGTACATGGGAGACATAATATACTGGCTTCTGAATGGGCCCTTCCTCTCTGATTAATACCGCAGCTACTGCCTCATCCGATGCAGAGATGTAGATGTACAATTTCTCGCCAGGCACCGGGCTTGAAAGTAGAGGTGGGCTACCAAGGTATTGCTTCAGCTCGGCAAAGGCCTTGTCGCATTCCGGTTCCCATGCAAATTTTCGACTCCCCTTCAAAATTTTGAAAAAAATGAGGCTCTTCTCCGCAGCTTTGGCAATGAATCTGCTCAAAGCAGTTATCCTGCCATTGAGCTGCTGCACGGTTTTGATGCTCATCGGGGCCTTCATGTCCAGTAGTGCCTGGATCTTTCCCGGGTTTGCTTCAATCCCTCGCTCATTCACCATGTAACCTAAGAACTTCTCCGCAGTTACCCCAAAGGCACACTTTGCGGGATTGAGATTCATACTATTCTTTCTTAGGTTGGCGAAGGTTTCCCGGAGGTCTTTGACGTGGTTGGCCTTCTTGGTTTTAATCACCATGTCGTCGATGTAAGCCTCCACGTTCCAACCGAGCTGATCACCGAACACCTTTTTTACCATTCGCTGGTAAGTAGCCTCCGCGTTCTTTAGCCCGAAGGGCATCATAACATAGCAATCTAAGGCCCCAGCAGCTCAGAATGCCGTAAGTTTATGATCTTGTAGTCATATTCTGATCTGGTAGTATCCTGAGTATGCATCAACGAAACTCAGGATTTTGTGGCCGGCAATAGCATCAACGAGCTGATCAATCTTGGGCAGCGGGTACCAATCCTTCAGGAAAGCTTTATTCAAGTCCGTGTAGTCCACGCACATCCTTCATTTGTCGCTGGTCTTCTTGACCATGACGACATTTGCGATCCAAGTTGGGTAAAAAATTTCTTTTATTATCTTGGCCTGGAGCAGCTTGTCAACTTCTTCTTTGATAGCTGCTTGTTTCTCCGGGGAAAAAAACCCGTGGCCGTTGTTGTATTAGAGTGATTATGGGGTCCACGCTGAGCTTGTGGACGAAGACGTCTTCACTGATGCTTTTCATGTCCTCAACCCTCCAAGCGAATACATCAGTGTTTCCTCGGAGGAATTGAATAATGGCTTGACGTTCTCCCTCGTCGATATCCAGAACAATTTTTATCTTTTGGTCGGAAAAATCGAAGTTGATGACCACTTCGTCAAAATCCTCATGGGGCTGAATATTGGGCAGGTCGTGGCTGTCGAGGCTCTCGATAGTGATTGCCCTTGCTTTCTTTCAGCTCGAACCTGATTCTTACGAGCTAGGATTGCTAGCCCGCGCTAACTGCTAATTTTTGGCCGAGCCTTCTGCAGAGGTCGCGTTCTCAGGAACTGCGAGCTGTTCTGCTATTTTTGAGAATTTCTCCTCTGGCAAGGGCCGGGCTCTCTTGGCGGAGGTTTGAATGGTTTCCACGGCTTGAGCCTTTCCCCGGAATGCCGCCTCCTTTTCATTTCGAGTCTCTATTATATGAAATAGAGTACTCTTGGGATTGTTCATCATCATGCCGACCTTTCCATTAGTGGCAAACTTGACTCTCTGATGAGGAGTGGAGACGACCATGCCGAATTTTGCCTGAGCTGGTAGGCCCAAAATTGCGTTGTAGGGGGAGGGGATGTCGAGGACCAGGAATTCTATTTCCTCTGACCTGAAAAGATCTCCCTCTCCTATCGTGACTTTCAGCGCTATGGTGCCCTTGGTTACCACCTTGTGAAGCCTTCCAGCTGAACATTACTTGGGATGAGCTGGGAATCCGTGAGCCTCATTTTCTCGAAACAATCATAGTATATGATGTTCCGATTAGCCCCGGTAACTATGAGCACCCTTCTGACCATATATTGTTCAATCCCGAGGTGCATCGTGAGTGGCTGCACTTTTGCTAGGTTGGTGCTTTCCATCTCGCTCGGGTAAAAACATATGCCGACTTCGTCTCTTATCTGAGGCTGGGACACCACGTTGTTGAGACTATACATGGTGTCGTTGAGTTGAGTGATGCTCAGGTTGTCTTCCAGGATGGTGGAAATCCTGAACTCCTCTCTGTCAATGTGCTCGCGGCCATGCGCTGCTGGCCTTTTCTCCAGGTCATCTCACTGCTCAAATCGCCTGAGCTCACCTCGGTCTATCAGCCGCTGGATGGCCCTTTTCAACTGGTAGCAATCCTTGGTGGTGTGACCAATTTCCCTGTGGTACTCACACCTCTTGTCGGGATTCCGAGGAAACCTAGTCTCCTTCATTGGATAGGGCCTCACCAGCTTATTCTCCTGTTGTAAAACGGTCATAATGTGCTGCCAGGATGCATTCAGCGGGGTGTAGACCATTTTATCCTCCTTCTCTTGCGCCTTTTGCCTGGCACTTGATTGTCTGGTCCTCCGTTCTGGGTTCTTTGGCTCCTCAAGCTTTATTGGTGCAGACGTTCCTTCCTTGGCTTTCTTTTTGTCGGCCAAGATCTTCTCAGTCTTCGCCACACCTTTAGCCATGATGAACATCTCCGCGCTGGTGGCCGGAGTCCGGAGATTGAGCTCCTCCAATAATTTGTCCGACTGTTGTCCGCCCTCAAAGCAGACCATGATTGTCTCGTCGGGGACGTTGGAGAGCTCGTCGACTACATTCTTGAACCGCTGGATGTAATCTGACAGCGATTCAGTAGGGCCTTGCTTTGTATTTGCAAGGTCCGACTTGTCCTTAGGAAGTTCCCCGGCTGAGGCGTACTTCCTGAGGAACTTTCTCTTCAGGTAGCTCCAGTCCGTCACGGACTCTTTCGGGAGCTCTCTGAACCACTTCATCATAGTCTCGTCGAACGTGCTGACGAAGACTTTGCACCACATATCTTGTTTTTCGGTGCAAACACCCTTCTTGGCCTCAAATCTGGAGAGGTGAGTCTGGGCGTACGTCTTTCCCGCATATGACTTAAAGTCGGGAAGCCTCAGCCGGGGATTAGGCGGCGTTCTCTAAATCCGACGGCAGAACAGACTCTTCAATATCTGTGTGGAAAGGCCTAATTTTCCCGCTTCCAGAGCCTCTAAGCACTCCTAGAGAACCTTTAGGGCCCTATCTGGAGAACCGTCAGCTCGGGACTCCCGGTGGCTTTGTCTGTCACGTCCGTCATTTCTTGGTCGCTTTCGTGATGAAGCGACTGTCCCCGGGGAGCTTTCTTGAGGAGATGGTGAACGCAGTCGCCTACCCCCTTGGGATCCCTTCCGCCGAGACTGTAACTCCGGTTTTTAGGTGCTATCCGACCTCTGCGGGCTGGGGGAGCGTGCTCGAGCCCCGAGTCGGTCCTGCACACTGCCTCTGGGGCTCTCCTTTTTCTCCGGGAAGCGGAGTCGGCTATACACACTCGCCTTGGGTGCTGCGCTAGCCCGATTTCCCAGCCTGTTCTTGGCACTCTCGCGCAATCTGCTATGCGCGCTTGCCCGAGGGGTTTCCACAGCTTAGGATCCGCGATCGCGACTGCGTGGCCTTTCTGCATGTGTCCTCTCCCGCTCGAGAGGGATCCTTCGTGCTTGCTCTGCTGCCTCGACCTTTTCGATGAGCTCGAATTCCTTTCTTTTGAGCTCTCTGACTCTTTCCACGTGCACCCGCTCGCGACGTAGGTGCTCCAGTTCAGCCTGATCTCTCTACAGCTGTGTAGCCGGTCGTTTCACCCCGGTTATCCTAACTTCGTCATTTTCGCAAGTGTCTTCCCCTCCGAAAGTCTCACTGGCGGTATCTCCATCGCGGCGGGCTTTCTGCACGGCCTTTCCTTTGCTGGCGCGTGACCTCTCTGCCGCCTTCTTAGTCAACACCTGAGCGACGTCACGAGCTGACCTCCTTCCCCTTGAATTATCGGCAGGGGCCTTTCTGGGAGTTTTAGGAGCGTGCCTCTGTGCTGACGAGGCTGCATGTTCAGCAGAGTGTGAAAACTATGGGCCAACCTCTTGAGCGGCTGATGTAGCCTGTTATCGTGAATTTGTCATCTCTCAAATGTGTATTACTAAGTTCACATAAAGTTCACTCTGAAAGTATCCAATTCCGGCATCCCGGCAACGGAACCAAACTGATCAAGCTAAAAAGTGTTCTGGTGATCTGTCGATGTCCACGTATGCAGTTAGTCTGTAGGTAGGATGCCCCGGCTCTCAATAGGCACAAGTGTTGGTGTGACTTGTCCTCCGGTAGATACCTGAGATGAAAGGAAGCACCGTTAGAGAGCTGGACGTTGGTCCAGCTAAGGCCCTCCGGTGAGAGAATCAGTATATGGTGAGGTTAATGGTTTCCGGTGAGAATTCAGGCTGCTCTTTGAGAGTAAATGCACTGAATGCTTAGGAGATCTGGTAGTTGTGAGTGTTAATTTGAACTTAGGTTATAAATGAAAGCCATCACCTTGTATTTATACTGGGAGAATGCTGGTTTGAGACAAGTGGGACTGCCAGGTGTCGACCTGGGGTGAGCAGCCATGTGCCCATTTATGGCAGCCGTAATCTGCATTGATGAGCTTTAATGAGGAAGTGACCTGCATTGATGTAGAAGATAGAACTTCTCTGGAAGTGACATTGATCTTCTGGATGCAGCTTTACTTAGAGAGCAAGCCACTCTTTCATCCAATGAGGTGCTGGTTGGTGGCCCCGGGATGACGTAGTAGCATGTGGGCATTGAATGCGGCAGCTTTTGTAGACTATCTTTACTTCCCGGGGTGGAGACCTCGGGGTCCTAGTGTTGTAGCCCGGGATAAGGACCTCGCGAGCTCTTTATGTTCGAAGTGGGAGGCGTCTCTGGCTATCTCGAGCTCCTCAGGGAGGTCGAGTCGAGATGGAGGGTATACATACCCGGGCTCCGAGCTATAGTCCAAGCTCGGGGCCGAGAATTCCTTTCTTCTGAGCTCCAGCTAAGCTCGGCCACGTGTCCCGCTAGTGCCACGTGGAGGCTGGATATTTTAGTATCTTCACCCTTAAAGCTTCATTTAATATAACACATCCCAAAGAAACTCAATTATTTAAAATAGTTGAACTCAATTAATGTTCATGGGTATTATGGTCAGAACACATTTTACAGCACATCATTAATTATGTTTCTTAATTCCTGTGTTTTATCCACTAGGAACGTTTATCCGGGACGGAGGGAGTATGAATTACGTCTTTTGAAAAAATATATATATACATTAAATTTTTGTTTAAAAAAGAGTCCATTTAATTATTTTTTAAAAAAAGAAGTCAAACAGAACGATAATTTAATAAAAGAGTAAATACTTATTTTTGCTCAAACGAACTGATCCAAACAAATTGTGTAAGAAACTTGTTAGGTGCCCTTCCCAATTCCCCCTACAAAGTAGTACTCCTACTTTTTTTTCCTCAGCTTCTTGGCAAGGAGATTTCTTAAAGATCTTTTGAATATACAAAAACGTGCAGTTTGCAATATAGAAAAGTTTGTTGAAAATCTTTGCAATTAAATTCTATAATATTCATTAACTATAACTATTAACCACTAGATATTATTTGCGTAGAGCAATTTTTAAGCAAAATAATGTAATTTTTATGACAAACACACACCACAAAAAATTGAAATTTTAAGGTTAAGCAGAAAAATAAATTTGTAATTTTTTATTTATTAATGATGAAGAAGAACTCACTGATTAAAAATATAACAAGCCATGGCCCATAAATATGAAAATCAATAGTTTATGCAGAGAGAGAGAGAGAGAGAGAGAGAGAGAGAGAGAGAGAGAGAGAGAGAGAGAGAATACGTGTGCATGTGCGTACATGCATGATGATGGGCAAGTGCATGCAAAATACGCAGGCCATATTATACCAGAGATCTAGTTACAAATAATAAAATAAAAGAGAGATGATAGATAGTAATGTGAATGAGTGCACAAAGTAGACTTTGCAAACTGTTACCTCAGCAGATGGCTAGCACGCACTTGGGATGGAATGGACCGAGGAAGGAACCAAATATTGATTTGATTTTGTCCCCTACAAAAATCAAATATATATATATATATATATATATATAAATGAATTAGTATAACTCAACAAATTAATTTAGAAGGTATGATATATATATATATATATATATATATATATACGGCTTATATATCTTTGTTTCTGTAATCTGTGGTGCTAGCTACTAGGCTTGTAGCTAATTCTGGGATAGTTTAGTGGTTTGAGCTTTAATTTATATAGTACGTAGTACAATTTTGAAGTTTGGATTTGAAATCGAATTCGAATTCTCCCGGTTGGTTTCCTAGCTTTCCTAGTTGCGTAAGATAATAAGGGGCATTTTACGAATAAATCTTGGTTATTAACAACCAATCAAACAACACTGCATGCATGATATTTACCCTCTTATCATGATTGGTCGAAATATGTAAAACTTTGATCACCTTTTTGAACGAACCTATTGTCACCACGTGACATTATTTGATTGCTCGGTGATATTCATGATTTACGGGCCCAAGGTGAATAATTTGGCCCCATGTATGAATCTAACATAATATGTATGTATAACCCTTCTGTCAATGCATGGCAAACTAAGAAAGACAATATTTATATTAGTAAAAAAAATACTACTAAATTATGAGTACTAAAATATTAATAATAATATTTAAAGTTTATATACAAATTAGAAAAACTTGTCTCTTAAGCCTATGCCGTTAGATGAGTTAATTGACTAACTCTTGGCCTGTATTTGCGGATCTTAATCCATATATAGATGTAGCCTTATTCCCAATATTTAAACCTTGGTGATCATTTTATCCGTTTCCCTGCAAGTTATCTAGGCTCATCTTCTATTCCAACAGTGGCGAACCTTTTTCTTCCCAGGCTTGTGGCCTTGGCTGCCGATGACTTAAGCTAGGGATATTTCAGATTTGTGGGTTAACGGTTGTGGTTGGTTTTCCGTGATTGGCCATCCTTCGTCCTTCCCTCATTCTAGTTCCACTCGGTAGTTAGTCTCATTCTCCCTTTGCATTCACATTTCCCTCTTGATGTCTTATACTGTAATTAAAGTTGTTCCCAAACAGTGTTGGGAATACTATTAACACCTCATTTTTCTATTAATACAACCCTCAAAAAATTAATATAAAAAATATCATCGTTTAAAAAGATTCCAATAACTTTTTTTTCCCCTTTCCTTCTTCCTCACCCCTCCCCTCCCCCTTCTCTCTCTCTCTCTCTCTCTCTCTCTCTCTCCCTGAACGTACTGGAGTGAGGCCCCTCCCCTCCACCATTTTTTTCCTTTCCTTCTTCTTTTCAAATCTCATTTGTTCTTCCCCCCCCCCCATTTTTTTTTTCCATTTTCTCCAAATCTCACTACCCCACCCAGAGAGAGGAGAGTGTGTGTGGGTGGGGGCGGTGAGATTTGGAATGAATGGACAAAAATACCACTTATAAAATAGCTCTGTTAACTACGTCAGCAATCCCGTTAGAAAATTTGATAAAATGTTAACGGGAGAGACCACATTGGACGCAATTAATGACTACATTAGTTAGATTTGATATATTAGGAGTTTGTTGGTTAAATCAATTATCAAACGATAGTATATTGGTCATTTGACTAATTTCCCCAAAATAATTTAAAAAAAGTAAAAGTAACCACCTCTTTAAAACAAAGAGAAACTTGTAGCAAACTCCCGAAACTATTTTGTGTTTTCAAGTTGCCCCTTAAACTTTTTTAATTGACAGCAAACTGACTCCAACTATATATTAAGTCAAATAGGAGTACCAACGTTTACGACATATCTAAAGGACTTTTATCCCCTTAAGATTTTGTAAAATTGACTATCCTGCCATTTGTACTCTCTCTCTCTCTCTCTCTCTCTCTCTCTCTCTCTCTCTCTAAAATAAGTCGCTAATACCTTGCATCTACGAAATTTAACTAAAGAAGCCCAGATAGACTTCTTACTGCGTTGTATCCATGTGAGCATGTTTAAGATATCAACATTGCTAGGACTTTTATACCCTTAAGATTTTGTAAAATTGACGATCCTACCATTTGTGCTCTCTCTCTCTCTCTCTCCATTCAAGCTAAAATAAGTCGCTAATACCTTGTGAGCATGTTTTAGATATCAACATTGCTAGATTTACAACTAGTTCTACAACTATCGTAACTCTGCCTGAAAAATGCACATGCACATCACACGCACTTTGCCTTGAAGGCAAAACTGTTACGATAGTGGTAAACGTAATTAATTGTAAGCCTAACATTTTTGTTTAGATATTGCCTTTTAACTTGGGCAATGACCAACGAGCTCTAGCTCAATTGGTACCGCTTACTTCTCCTAACGGAGAAATCGAGTGTTCAAGTTTCACCTGAGATGAGACACCCTGGTACGTAACTACTCTCAACAGAGAGTTGAGTGTTCAAGTCTCACTAGAGATACCCTGATACGTAACTACTCTCAACAGAGAGGTCGGGTGTTCAAAGACTTATCAAAGGCACCGTTGTTGTTCAAGCCTTACCAAAGGCATAAATTAGTAGTTGTTGTTCAAGCATTACCAAAGGCATCAGTTAGTAGTTCTCACTTCTCTTAACAAAGAGATCGATTGTTCAAGTCCAACCAGATGCACCCTAGTACTTTACTACTCTCAACGGAGAGGTCAGGTGCTTAAAGACTTACCAGAAGCACCATCTGTTTTAGTCATACCAAAAATACCATATAATTTTAATTGTAGCTTTTTAAAGCATTAAGTAATAATAATAATAAGGGTTTGGGTAAGATCTATGTCTCCTTCAATTTTTTTGAGAAAAAAAAACCTTGAGCAAGGCTGCTTCCCAATCAACTTTTCAATCAAGACGCTTCACATGATGCTTTGTTTTATTAGTACATGATGTTACATGTACTGCATAATGGGTTCCTTGGTAGAAAAGTGTGGTAATAGCAGCGCGAAACATGTCCTGATCAGGATATGGAACACTTTCTTTAAATCCCAAACAATGTAAATTTTACTAGTGTTGAACAATTTCTTCGTAAGTTTGTTCCCTGTCACTTTAATTGCAGTAGGCCTTTTAAATTGCCTATTAGATGCTCACAAAAAGAAATTGAACATCATCTAGTACGGATGGATGAAATAGCATTGATAGATATTTGAATTATTTATTTTTTAAATAGTAATAATGATAGATGACATGAGCCCCCTTCGGTCTATACGATTCTTATGTTATTTGAATATAAAGTTATATTATGGGTACTTAAAAAGTATTAAATTTTTTATAATAAATGATATGTCAGTTGATGTAGCATGGTACAAAAAATAAAATTAAAAATTATAATTAATGTATCACATCAACTATCATATCATTTAGTATAAAAAATTTAATACTCTTTAAATACACACAACATTACTCTAGAACATATAACCACATATAGGTAGCTCCACTGAGTCTTATCTAGCACGCTATCTCTTGATTTCAATTTACATTACTTTTGGTGAAGTAAAAACTTCTTACTACTACTTTTACATGGCTTCAATTTAGGACTACTTTAACGTACAATTGTGATATTAGTATTTAAAATTAAACTTTAAAAATAAAACAGGTGGCAATTAGGCTTATTAATAGATATTCCATTTGCTAGTCATTCATATAGGATAGGAGGAGGGAGGCATTTTATTTTAGTATTATAATTCAGCATTGACAAGGCGTTGCAACAAAATGGTTGTGGAACCTTGATCATGGCCGATTTGCCTCCATATAATAATCTACTACCAATAAAATCAGCCTAATCTTTGTGGGTCCTACTTGAGAAAGGACACGTGCATTGACCGGGATCACAAATACCCAATTCTCTGTCTATGTACAAACCACCTACCGTACCTGAATCCTACTGCCAACCCACCCTAGTTCATTAACAATGCCAATTTCTTCTTAAACTTCAATTATTTCAACATAATTGAGCGTATCCAACGTAAGAGTCCCCTTTTTTTTTTTTTTAATTTTATAATTTGATTGATAATTTATATAGTTTTATTTATTTTTACAAAGTCAATCTACGGGATAGAGGTAGTGCATTTGTTCTCTAATGTGTTTTTGAACAAATGTTTTTGATTTTTTTACTTTTTATCTTATTAATCAACAAGGTTAAGAATGTCAGTGTTCTTACATAAAGATTAAAACATATATGAACAAATTTGACTATGATACAAATATAGGAGAACTTAATACATAATAATTCTTCATTTTCTCATGCTTATTACTCATTCCGTTCCAAGCAAAGAGTTCACTATTATATTTTGAAATATTTCACCCAAAGAGTTCACCTTCAAAAATTATGTTTACAATTTTCATAACCTTTCATTTTTACCATCCACTTGTATTGTAAGCACATCTTAGTTGTGTTTAAGTACGTATTTTTGTAATTATGACAAACTTCAATGACACTAATATATCTCTTAATTATTCGACTTTTTAAACGTAAATTCTTTGGGTAGAACAGATAGAGTAATTATTAAAGGGACGAGCTTATGTTTTTGAAGTGGTTTGTTCGAGGATCAACTTAGTCTATACTATTTCTTAAGAAAATAGGAGAATTGTTACTAACCGGTTTTAGTACTCAACAAACCTTCTTCCCCCACCCCCACATAAGAAAATTAAGCATGGTGAGATGAAATTAATTTGACGGGGAGAAAGGGAGGTTGGAGAGAAAATTAAGAAATAATTCTTATAAGAGATTTTCTATTAAGAAAAAGACAGGAGAAAGGGAGTGGGTGGAGAGAAAAATGGGATAGGGAGAGTGAGAAAGAAGAAAACTAGAGATATGCGAATGAATATATATATATATATATATATATATATATAATATTAAAAATTTAAAATTTAAGCCAAAACTAAAATAAATATATAAATATTAATTCGAAATGCAACGTGTATGTCAAGAAGGCTTGTCCATCTTATGGGACGAGTCGAAGGACCCTCTCTCTAACGCTTGGCCTATGCATTTGTGTAATATCAGGTTGATCCATTCTAGAATCTTCGAAATGCATGCTTAGATGGCTTATAAATTTGAAAAAAAAAGACATAATTTTATTTTGTAAATACTTGCAAATTTTATTTAAAGAGATATGCATTGTACGATCCAAATAAAAGTCCTCACTAGTGAACATGGAAAAGTTTGAGAAATTCTTCAAATTAGATTAGATCTTGCTAATAGGTGTCTATATTACATTAATTAAAATTAGAATCGATGTCAAATCTTTTAAGAATTGCTTTTAATGTATTGCGTGTGTTTTCAGTGTTATTTTTTCCATTACTCCAAAAAAAAAAAAAAAAAAAAAAAACTTTAATAAGTTTCATAAAAGGAAAATATTTGTTAGGAGAATCCAATTAATATAGACTTACTAGTTACTACTCCCTCCGTCCCGGATAAATGTGCTATAAAATATGTTCAGACCATAATACCCATGAACATTAATTGAGTTCAACTATTTTAAATAATTAAGTTTTTTGGGATGTGTTATATTAAATGATATTAGGAAGAATGGTAGAGAATAGGTAGATTAAATTTTTTTAAGAACATTAGTTGGGACATTCCAAAATAAAAAGTAGGAATATTTATCCAGGACGGAGGGAGTACTAACAAACATATATAGTACTTAGGGTAGTTGTTTTGATTTATGGAAGGAGTTGAGAAACGAACTTTAAGTCGCAACTAACTACTAAATTGTATGACCAAAAAAAGCCAATACTACACTTACGACATTGGGATTGAGTTGGGAGTTGGAACTGATGTATGCATAAACGGTTATCTACACATCAATTTTTTTGCTACAAAACAAACGTGGCATTAGCCATATATAGCCAAATTCTAGGGACCATCTCTTCTTATACTAATGCCAAACTCTCTATTGGATGTCAATAATTTCAAAGCCAGAATCCGTAGATAAATACTAATCTCCTCTGATCCTAAATAACCGTCGTGCTTTTATTTTTCTATCTGTTCCAAAAAAAAAAACTTGTTTCTAACTTTCTCTTCAAAAAAATATTTTTACCATTTTATCTTTATTTTTTTCTACTTTAATTACAGCCACATGCACCAAAGACTTTAAAGTAAACTAAATATTATACTAATATTTATAATAGAGTCAACTAGTTTTTTTAATCCGTGTGTCCAGTTAAACATGACGATTATTTAGGAATAGAGGGAGTATTCTTTTCGTCTTTAAATAAATGTCTTTTAAGTTTTTTTATGAAAGTTTTTTAAAATTAATTTTTAAGCTAATTTAATAGTACATATATATATATATATATATATGAATATTTTTAATGCCGACACAATATATCACGAGTGCACGTTGAAACATGCTAGATATAAAAGTAAATTTAGTAACTTTATAAAAAAGTACACCCAATTTAAGAAAACTATTTAAAAAAAAAAAAAAGATACTCAATTTAGGATGGAGGAAGTACGGGTGTATTAGCATTCTCATTTTCTACTAAATTTTTTTTTAAGATAACAAAACGATGACTATTAGTTATGTTAAAGTATAAAATATGATATACATTATTAGGTTTTTTTTTAAAACATAAATTTTTAGATGAATTGATTACTTAACATGATATCAGAGCTCGTGACAAATTACAAGTGACATAAAAAAGCATCATATGAAGTATGATTAAATAAGGAGTGCTGGTAACATTGTCTAATAATCTTGAGACTATGTTTTACTACTCAATACCAAACTTTAGAATTAGAATTGAATGGACGATTTGAGCTCCACGAAATTCAAATTGTTTTTTTAATTTCAATTCCAAACTTTGGAATTAAGCATCCAAACATAACTTGAATATTTATTACCGTCCTTTGTTTAGTATTTTAATATTTTTCTTATTTTTCAAAAGTCAGAAAAATTGCATGCCATATTCAAGATAAAAAGTTATCTGTTAATCTTGACTAGGCCTAAATTGGTAACTACGCATGAGTTATTTTTAAATTTTTAAAAAATGAGATTTGAATCTAAGTTTTGAAATTCAAAATTTGAAACAGTATTCAAAATGCTAATAAACAGATCAATATTACCGGTGCTATAGTATTGGAAATAATTTAATGTACGTATTTTACTACTTAATAATATTATTACTGTGATACGAAGTTTAAACTCAAGAAACAACTCTATATTAGGAACAAATTTGATACGGTAACAAGTAGTGTTTCTACTTTCTACAACAATTTTAGCTAATAAGTACTCCCTCCCGCGTTCTTAAATTATTGTTATGTTTGTCTTTTTTTGTCAAATATAATATTTTTCAAATGCAAATTTGCCGTATATTTTTTATTTTTTTAAAATTATAAAATACGTAATTTGTAGCACTTTAAATGTTCTAGAAATCATGCGTTTTATGATTTTGAAAAAAATATCATATTTGACCAAAAATTGTCAAACAAGAAGATAATTTAGAGACGGATGAAGTAGTTTATATTGAGTAGGATTGTTGTATTAGTCAAATACTTCTTGGGGTCGTTTGGTAGTCAGGATTAAGGCCGGATAGGATTAATAAGCCGAATAGTCTGATGTTTGGTACGCAATAGGCGGTCGGGACTAATAGTACGAGCTATCCGGATAAAGTCCTTATCCCCTCGCTAATAATACCAAGGTTGAGGGTGGTATTATTAGCGCCCTCACTAAAAAAAATAATATGTGATTAACATTTTTAAATCCAAAATTACCCCCGATTTATAAGTGGAAATTAATAGCGAGGGCGCTAATAGCACCGGAATTAATAGTACTCCTTATCCTTGTCCAACTACCAAACAAGCCCCTTGTGTCTCATAAATATTGGTAACATTTCCTATTTTAGATGTATTAAAATTTGAAATTATTTACTTACTCTTTTTGAGTTTATTGAAATGTATGCGTAGTGTCCTTTACTTGTTCTTAATTGCAGGCGCTATCCGTTAAATATTATTAAGCCTCATTAAATGACTTTAGTACCCTTATTTTAAAATTTTATTTCTTAAACACATAACTTCAATTCTCTTTCTTTTTAAATGATCAAATTAATATGCATATGTTCTTGCATATTATTAATTTTATTTTTTCCCCTAAATATATATATTATATAGATTATTATTTAGTAATATCCATCATTCTTTTACATAAGCAATAAAAGTCTAATTCAATTAGATATCAATCATTAGGAAAGTACTAATTAATCTATTACTTCTACTTAATTATCACATGTAATATTTGTCCAAGAGTAGTTTATAAAGAAACACATTATTTTTTGGACAAACTACCCAAATGGTCCCTCCAGAAGTTCACTTTTTTAAATTTGGTCCTTTTATGCTGTAAATAGTCCCTAAACTCAAACATTGTTCGGATTTGGTCCTTCTGTCAAGTGTCGTCAACTTTTTTCCATTAAGTTGCATCACGTGAATAACATGTGCATTTTAGCAAGGGTAAAAATGTCATTTTTTCCTAGAAAAGTACAGGGACCAACTGTTTGATGATTTTAGACGTCTTCTCCGACACGGGTAAAAATTCCAGGCAACAATTTTTCTCTTCTTCCACCGTGCCAATTTGAGAGAACTCGTTTTGAACAAGGGGGCGGGGGGTTCAAAAATTTGATCTTTAGATCCATATCACATTATCACCATATATCCAGCAACTGTAGCCTGTTCAATGACAGTACCACAGACATGTCCGGAGATCTAACCCTCACCATTTCATCACCACACCACAGGTCCATGCAAACCTAAGCTTGGTACCATTCCCCACTTCCAGTGAAATGTACTCACTGAACAAAGTGCATCCTGCAGCAGTAATCACCCCTGACCAACCAATCATTTTGATCTATCCTGTACCAGCTAATTCTTCCATAACTTATCATCTCCTTTATCAAAATGAAAAAACCATATACCCAATAACATCCAGTTTAATGAGTCACCGCAAACAATAAAATAAGACACTTTTATCAAACCCACCACTTCTTCCTACCGAGAAACCCTTCACCGCCAATTTGCTTACCTAGGTGCCCGTTGACTTTGCTCGATCTGGGATCTGAGCACCTACTTTTCCCTAAGTGCGAGAAAATGGATTCTCAGGAATCAACTTCTCCGAGTGAACGAAAGAAAGTACTTAAGAAAAGGAGAGTTTGATTGGCTAGGACTAATGCCCTTGCTTAGACAGGGCTTCAATTCCTTCAATATCAGATGTTGGAAAGATCCCGGGAAGTAAGTCTCCTCGCTATACAGTAGGAAGGTCAGGAAGACCATTCTTCAATCCGAGCTCTACTCACGCTCATAGCTGCGCCCAGTCACTGCAACAACTAGCTTCGTCTTTCTTCAAATCTGACTTAGGGGGGTTAAGGCATTTCGAAACTTAGGGGGAGAAATCAGTTTGTGTGTGTGTGTGTGTGTGAGAGAGAGAGAATGAATCAAAATTGAAAAAAAAATATGAGGAAATTTGAAGAGAATAAGAAAAGAATAATTAGACGAAGGAGAAAAAATTTTGAAATGGGGTTTCTCTCTCCTCTATTCTACATTCAGAATCATGGATTTACTTCTTCAATTCTTCAAATTTGTCTTCGTGGAGAGCTTTAGAACCATCTATTATTTTGCCGAAGGAGAAGAAATTGAAATCCAGATTTGGGTTTTAAAATTAGACAAATTACGCAATTGATCCTTGTACTTTCTGCTGTAAAATGACATTTCTACCTTCACATGTGATGCACGTGGAGAGAATTAACGGAAAAATTTAGACGAAATTGGACGGAAGGACCAATTGCGTCAAGGGTTTAAGTACAAGGACGACTGGCATCAAATTTTTTACAAAATGATCAATCCCCAAAAAGTAAACTTCTGAAGAGACCATTTGGGTAGTTTGTCCTTATTTTGTTATATTATATAATTCATTTATTTCAAGGCATTTGATTCGTTATAACAATACTAATTGGAGACACACTCAAAGATATATTTTGATCTTAAAGGAACAAAATAACATAGCATAATGTATACTCCCTCTGTCCTTAAATTATTGTCTTACTTTTCTTTTTTATCCGTCCTAAAATAATTGTTTTGTTTGAAAGTTTTCTTTTTAGGATAATACTTTTACAATTTTACCCTTACTTTTTCTTCTTACCTTAATTATAGGTCACATGGGCATGGGCATTAAAGGAAATCATACACTATACCAATATTAATAATCAAGTAAATTATTTTTTCTTAATCTATGTACCAAATAAAATAAGATAATAATTTAGGAACGGGGAAGTAATAAAGATCAACTAAGAATTATACGAATCTTCGCTTAGAATCTAATCCTAAAAAATGAAGCGCTTTGATAACATTGTAAAGTGACAAATACTCCTTACGTCCTTAAATTATTGTCTTGTTTTCCTTTTCTGTTCGTCTCAGAATAATTGTCTGGTTTGAAAACTTTTTTTTAGGACATTAATTTTACTATTTTACCCTTATTTTTTCTCTACTTTAATTATGGACTACATACACATGAGTATTAAAAAAATTTATACTTTATATCAATATTAATAATCAAGTCAATTATTTTTTCTTAATCGATGTGCCGGATCAAAATAATAATTAAGGGATGGAGGGAGTAAATTTATATGAATCATCGCATAGAATTTAATCAAATTAATTAAAAAAAAAAAAACTCAAAGTAAGAATAAGATTAAGTTTTTAGGGAGGTATGTGATAAGGGTATGAACCCAACCGTGCTGTCTGTCAAGTATGGTGGGTGGTGAAGCAATGGTGCTGCCATGACTGGTCACCAAACTACATAAACCATCTTTGCTTTCTTTCTTTCTCTCTCATTTATTAGTATTCTTTTTCATTCATACCATCCACAACCACAAATCCCCCAAAATTTCACTTTTCCTCCCTAATAATCTCTTCTCTCTCTCTCTCTCTCTCTCTCTCTCCTCATAATTCTATCAAATAATTAATCAAATTACAGAATCATTAATCAATCTTTCCCAACTCCATTGAGCCAGTAATAAACATCACTTTTTTTTCTTCCAAGTTCCCCAACAAGAATCTCTCTCTCTCCCCAATTTAAATTAAAATTGTCTGCAGACTGCTCCAAAATTATGCAGGGGAACTTACCCTTGTAAACCCTGGTGGGTTCTTCTTGTCCTATCAGTTCTTAACAACAAGAATCTCTCTGTCTCTCTCTTCTCTCACACACACACTCAGTATTTCAATTTTGTTTTCAAACGCATACCTTAGGTTAATCTACCTATTCTTTCTCAAGGTTGATGCTTTCCTTTCCCCTTGGTATGAATGAATGAATGTACATATGTAAAATGCAATATTTATATTCATGTCTGGGTCTCTTTCTCTCTATCTCTAGGGGCAGGGGGACCATCTTTCTGTCAAACCCCACTTTCCCCCATTTCCAAAACTCTTGTTTAATCCTTAATTTATATTCATAAATACAGTCACTCTTTAAACCCAAAGCTCCTTTTTCTAAAAACTATTCTCTCCTCCTCTTCAAGCAAAGAAAAGAAGCTCTATCTCTCTCTCTCTCTACCTTTTTCTCCCTCTTGGGTGCCTTGGTTTCTGTGTTTTTGTTGAGATCCGCTCTCAAGAATGGGGTTTTCCCCAAGCATTTGCACCAACTCCAATGACCTCCTTCTTCACACCCCAATTCCTGATCACTATTCTCACTATGAAGCCGAGCTAAAATTCAAGTCTCTCTTTCACAAAATGGTTTGGGAATTTGGGTTGAACTGCTTTGTCCCCACCCGACTAAGAAGCACCGACAAACATGATTATGACGATGAGAGAGAGAAAGAAAAGGATGGGTTGAACTTGAACCGTTTGGAGAACAACAAGGCTTGGCTGCTTGCGGAGTCTGGCGGTGCTGAGTTGACCAATGCTGACCCACACTCGGTTCATTCCTCTTTCAGGTTCAGTCTCTGCTCTCAGGTGGAACTCGAATCAATGACTGTCAATACCTGTTCTGCTACTGTTTTAATGGTGAATTTGGATAATGGGTCGATTGAATCAAGATCCCAAGAATTGAAATGGGGAAGGATTGAGTCCTTGGAGAGGAGTATTTCCCCTGTTGCCCATAGTTTAGTTAGATTCAGCTATGCCCAAATTGTCTCAGCCACTCGCAATTTTTCCAAAGGTACTCAATCAATTGGCTAATTTAAATTTCAGTGAATTTTAGACCCTTGTGCGTTTGTGTGTGTTTTTGTGTTTGTGCGTGTCTCTGTTTGTGTGTGTGTGTGTGTGTGTGTGTGGAATTGCTAATGGAATTGAGTGAATTGGGCAGGTAGAGTATTGGGTAGAGGTGCATTGAGTTATGTTTTTAGAGGAAAAGTTGGATTTCTAAGAACAACAGTGGCAATCAAGCGGTTGGATAAGGAAGACAAGGAGTGTTCAAAGGCATTTTGTAGGGAATTAATGATTGCAAGCTCACTCCATAATCCTTATATTGTTCCTCTTGTGGGATTTTGTATTGATCCTGAGGAGGGTTTGTTTTTGGTTTACAAATACGTATCCGGTGGAAGCCTAGAGCGGTACTTGCACGGTATGATTTCTTATCTTACTTGATTTGGAAATCTTGATTTCTGATTGAAAACTAGTGATTGAATATGTATTGTAATACACATTTGCAGAAAAGAGAAATGGGGCAAAGGGGGGCTCGACGCTTCCATGTTCTGTGAGGTATAAGGTTGCCGTAGGGATTGCAGAAGCTGTTGGGTATTTACACAATGGAACTGAAAGATGTGTTGTTCATCGAGACATTAAGCCCTCAAACATTCTTCTCTCTTCCAGAAAAAATCCAAAGGTGTGTGTGTGTGTGTGTTTTATTTATTTATTTATTTTTATGATTCAAGCGTAGACACAGTTTGATGATCAATTGTGAATTAATACATTGGTTGGTGTTGCAGTTATGTGACTTTGGATTAGCGGCATGGACTTCTGGTCCTTCAGTTCCTTTCCTTTGCAAAACTGTGAAGGGAACATTTGGGTAAGTTCTCACTAAAATCTTTTCAGAGCGATTGCCTAAAAAGATAATTGTGTTGATTCTAATTCATGGAGAGTTTTAGTCTTTATCTATCCACTGAGATCTAGGTTGAATTTGTAGGTATTTGGCTCCTGAGTATTTCCAACACGGGAAGATATCCGATAAAACAGATGTATATGCTTTCGGGGTGGTCCTTTTGGAACTCATAACTGGCCGCAAGCCGATTGAGGCAAAAAGAGGACCAGGCGAAGAGAATCTAGTTTTATGGGTATGTCATTGTCCTACTTTCCACATAATTTGCCTTTGATCACAATAATTCTGCAATTTTCATACATCACATTCACAGGTGATATAAGATGATGATTGATTGACTTTTTAGTCCATACTCCATACATATGAATCTATAATGGCAAAATACATGGTTTTCTTTATTTCAACTTTTTGACAATGAAATTTTGGTTCTATTTCAGGCGAAGCCACTATTGCAGCAAGGAGCAGTTGAAAAGCTGCTTGATCCACGGCTCAAATTCACTCAGAAAAATCTAAAACAGGTAGCCAGAATGATTCAAGCTGCAGATGCATGTGTAAACAACGAAGAATCCCAAAGGCCTAACATTGATGAAATCATTACCATGCTGAGAGGAGTCGAGCCTAACTACTTCAACAGGAAGAAGTGTACTTCTAACAATTGTGTTATTGATTGTTACCCTCAGTTGCAACAAACAAAAAGCGAAATGAAGAGTCATTTAGCTTTAGCCATGCTAGGAGTTTCAGAGTTTGAAGAAGACAATCATCCATATTGTCGTTAAAACAAAGAATCTATTGAGACCCTTATTTTTATTTTGGTTTTGGTTGATAAGAAATGCTAATTTCTACAGTACAGAATTTATAAATCTGTTGAAATTGTATATAGATCCAGTAGTATTTATAGTCTGATGAAAGGAAAATCGTAAATGTTTCCGGCTTGTTTTCCGGCAAATCGGGGGTAAGACCACAGCCTTTGTTTCAGTGGTCAAGAGATTTGAATTGCAATCATGAACAGTTTTTGACGGTGATCTATTGTAACTCGAATCCCCTTTTTGCTAGTTTTATACTCCTTTCCTGCACTTTCTTCCTTTCTATGGTTGCAGTTGTTCCTCATATTCTGTTTGCTTAGGAACTAGGAAGAAATGCTTTTATTCGTGTTCTCTATCTTCGAATTTGCTTCTGCTGCAGAGAACTCTTTTTAACATGGTTGAGCTTTCCTCTTGCTTTCCCTTTTATTTTCACGGAGTATCGTATTTTCAGTTGCAACAAGACAAGGAAAACTGCAGTTTTTGCTTTCCCTCACGAAATCTATGTACCGGAAACCTATAGTTGTCGATGTCGATGTGTTACGAGGAGCAAAAATGTTTTCCAATCCAACTCTTACATAATCATTACCCAGTTGAATGGTCACATATTTCGGATTAAATTACTACTAGTAGAAGTCTCACTTATCCTTTTCAATGGAACTCTATAAACATTTCAAATGAATTGGAGTTGGTTGATCCATCTTTTCATCTATATAATTAGGTGAAGAAGAAGAGATTTAGCAAATTATTTGAATACACACAGTTGGACCTACTTGCCAATATTCATTTAAGATGGACTACCCTCCACACACACACACAAACAAAAGAAAGAAGGGGTCAAAACGAAAAACAAAACGTGCAGAAGAAAAAAAAAAAAAAAGATGAAAGGAAAATACCTACCTGCACAACAATCATTCATTACAAGGAAATTGAAAATAAAAACAAAAAATTAACGAAATAAGACAAAAAACAAAATTTTCATGTTGACAATAAAGAGACATTACAAACTTCTCTTCTTTGAAAGGGATGAAAAATTTTACAGTTTAACTACCAAAAAGATGGGGTGGGGGAGGAGATGGGGTGGACTTCTTCGGTCATCAGATTGCAGGAATATTTTGTTGCTAAAGCAATGGGTGCATCTGAGAGGACTAGAAGACTTTAGCAACGTCCTTCATGAGGCCCCTATTGGCTTTGTGGAAAGCAGTGAATTCCTCGAATGAAATGTACCCGTCACCATCGGTGTCAATTTCAGCCATCATACGCTGGACTTCGTCCGCGGTTACTGACCCGAGCGATTTCAGGGTGTCACCAAGCTCCGATGCGGAGATCTTCCCATCGCCATTGGCATCGAATCGCTTGAAGATTCTCTCACGCTCTGCCTGGTCCGCTGCATCATCGGCCATTATTGTTTGTAATGTGAATACTTCTGCAAAAAGATTCTTTCAAAAGAGTGTTTGTTGCTGTGAAGTTGGTGTTGTTTTGAATATGAAATTGCAGGATGAATGAGCTTATAAGGGTTATAGGTTGGCTAAAATGAATGGGTGTCCGTCCAAGTAGGGATTAACTAAAAGCTTTCTTTGAGGGAAACAAGGGAATCACCCAACTGATTTACCTCTACGATAGGCAAGGGAAAAGCATCCCTGAATCGTCGTGGACATGGAAGTTTAACCACCTCTTCTTAAAATCAAAGTGGAGAGAGTAAACCCTGAAATGTCGAAATATTGTTTTGACCTACAACAAATGGAAAAGTTGGCATCGATTGGCCATGAGAAACTCAAACGTTCTTGTCCCATTGAATGTGATACTGAGCACCAATAACTAGTGTAAGTAGTAACTTGACATAGTTGATAGAGAATCCCCCCTGCTCTCACTTGACTTGCACCTCCAAACAAATGACTTTAGGATATTCTTTCATTATACCTGACACTTATGTTTCGTAAGCCGTTTACAAACTCGTATCCAAGATGTAGTAATGTTTTGTCTCTATAAGTTATCGCCCTTCCCTTCGGAGGATGTTCTTCAGCTGCCCTTTTTTGCTGGTGAACATGCACGTCTCACTTTTTACATCACACAGTGGACAAGTAAACTGAAGACAAATAGCACAAAGACATCAGAGGACCCCCAAGAATTGTCAATCCTCCAGTTAATAATCACGTTCATCTCAGACCAATATACCTAAATTTTACAGTTACACCCAAATAATCTAAGCTAACTTGCAACAGAATGCAATCTGATTTATTGCCTCCACCGTTCCAAAAAATTGAGAGGGATTTGGAATGGGAGAAATATAGTTACAGGGTTATACATGGAAACTTATGCTACTGACTTCAGCAGAGCGTTCAGAACAATTTCTTTTGTTGGCAATGCTGGAATTGCACCTCTCTCCGTCACAGTCAATGCTCCACAAGCATTTGCAAACCTGAGGGCATCTCTTAGCCGGTCCTCTTCCTACAGGGAGCCACATAATTTACCATCACTTTAAGGATGTGGAATATCATAGCCTTCTTTTACTAGTATAAACAGGAAATTCAAAAGAAATAAAAAGAATGTGCATTTTGGTTGTACAGTACAATCACTTATTGCAAGAGTGGAATTTCCCCACATCAAACAAAAGAATACCTTTATGATTATTCCAATTGTAGAACTTTCTAACCGGCTGCTCATATACATAATTTATATGAAATTGTCGAATAAGTGTAACCGAAAAACGAAATTGTCTTATAAGCGTGGAATGATACGAATTCCAGGAAATGCTCATTTGGTTGGTAAAGATCTAATCCATGTGCTAGGTGGCAATCACTTGGTCATTTTCCTCCACTGTAAATATATCCCCACTTAAAAGAGGTGGATGCCAAAGAATGATACATAAGGATGATTGTTCTCCTCTCCAATGCTTGTTTGCTTTATCATGCGTATATATGAATATTGCGAAAAGTTATTTGCTTTGTCAATCTTCATATATATATATATATATATATATATATATATATATATTTATATGGGGAGTATTTAATGGTTACTTTTTTATTTAACCATCAATGGTTACTCTCATTATCAACCATTGGATCAAAAATTAAAGGTTGAGATTTAATGGTTAGTTGGAAAATGCAATTAATGCAAGTAGGTGAGTCAATTAATGCATTAAATCTCAACTTTTAATTTTTGATTGATAATGAGAGTAACCATTGATGGTTAAATAAAAAAGTAACCACTAAATACTCCCCCATATATATATATATATATATATATATATATATATATATATATATATATGAAGATTGAGAAATGATCATAAATATGCAACAATAAACGTGAAACTCAAAAGATGAAGCAACCTTTTGTATAAAGAAGTCCTGTGTATAAAGAAGTCCCATTGCTTCACGGTCTACTCAATTTGGAACAAAAAATAACCAGCAGGTCTTAAACTCAAACTAGTCCAGCTTACATCTCCACATGGATCCAATATAATTCATCCTTACACTATAATCAGCTATGCTAGTTAGAATATTGTGTGAAATTGGACACAAAATCACCATGAATGAACAGAAATCACATGCATAGGATGGTTGACAAGGAATATAGTTGCTTGCATATGCAACATATAGAAGCTGAGGATTTGATAAGCAGAAGTTGGATTTCTCTTTTTCTCTTCTTTTATAAAGTATTCTTAGATTTGATCACAAGTAGTTGCAAAAAAGGCGTGTTCACAGAACTTATAATAACCAGAAGTATGTCACATAATGAGGTATAAAACCGCATGTGCACTAGTAATATATTGTTCCAAATGAATACCTGAAGCAACAAGACGTCAGCAGCTACTTGTGATAATATTCCAGCTACAAAAGCATCGCCAGCACCGGTAGTGTCCACAGGATCCACCTTTATACCTTTAACTCTACCGCTAAACTCCTACATAAACAAAAAATCCAAGCAGTTTTAAACGTGCCTAGTTGCACAATAAATTGTCTAGTAGTAAGCAAAACTTAACCAAATCTATTAATGCCCATCACCTGGCATTAAAACCACATATAAATGATTTTAGCATCTCTTCATCATCTATCGTCCATAGATTGACCAGAAAGCAGTCCCAGCCTCCCTCGGTGATAACTTCTCTAGTATTTTAGAAGGATAATGATGAATATTGAATTAATTGCAGGTCTTCAACTCCTCACTGATCTTAGTTTCACGGAACTAGAATCTAACAGAAATGAAACTCCTGCACACAAAGATGGTACATGTGCTCTCCTCCATGGTTATAGGAGTTCATAACTAGCTGAACTACTTGATTGACCAATATCCCCCCCCACCCCAAAGTCCAATCTACCATCTGTAAAATCATTCCACATATTACGAATTCCTAACCACGTTCTCAATCGAGCCCATCTCAAAGCATCCCTGATGCTAATCATCACTATAATTTGCCTAGATACTTGACTTTCCTATGAAGTTCAGATTTTTGAGAATAGACAACAGTGCACTAACCAAAATGCAGGACAATTGAAAACAATATACAAAAGGAAAGTTGAGACTTTGATAGAAAAGGACACCAAACAGCTAGAAAAGCCCAATCAAACTACAGTTTCACTGTACTACTGGGAGTAGAGTGAATTAGAAAACATTTAAAAGAGAGGGTAGTTACATTTGTGAAGATACATGCATGTACGGACATATACGCTTACAAACACAACACGCATAGAAAAAAAAAAAACAACGGATAATGGTGCAGAGCGTGTGTGTGTGTGTGTGTGTGTGTGAGAGAGAGAGAGAGAGAGAGTTTCAGCACAATTTTTTATTATTTTTTTAAATGTTACTGGGGCTTACCTTAGTGTAGTACCTACAACCATCTGGACCTTCAGTGACAAGGAGCAACTTCAGATTTGGATGGTACAGTTTACGAACAACATTGTCATCATATGGATCTTCTCCTTGTGTCAAAAACGAAATCTCCTCCTCACTTATCTGAGTAATTGAGATTAACCAGATCATGAGGAGTTGTATTTATATGTAAATCTTTGATTTCACATCACCGCTTTGTTGAAGAAGGTGTATGTAAAGTACTTCAGAGGCCACAGGTGTATATTGCACAGGATGTAAAGTACCTTAATAATATCAGCAGTATCCCATATGCTCAAGATTCCTTCTCTTGCACTCTCTGCAGATGGCCACAAAGGAAGCCTAAGATTGGGATCATAAGACAAAAGCCCACCAGCATCTTTTGCAGCTTTTGCTGCAGCAATGTGAGCTGACTTGCACGGCTCCGTAATCAAACTTATGGAACCATAATGAAAAATTTTGGCCTGCAAAAGAATATAAATATCACTATGTAATGATACTAAAACTAATCCGTAGATAAGAATGAAATATTCATTTTCTAGGTGATCTGGGTATTTGTACACAAAAACTAATTTCCGATTATTATGATGGGCAATATTAAGGCAGTATTGGCGAAATGTCAAAAACATGCTTGCTTGAAAATTTTCAAAAAATCTGCCAAATCTATACCAGGGTAACTTTGTCTCGGAAAAGTAGCCAATCAAATTTTTTTAATGATTTCACTTTTCAGATCTTAGTTTGGTGCCATAGACCAAGTTCACCATCTCCACTTAATGCCCTTGTATTTGATTATTCACGGCTTCAAATATTCAAACTATATGTTTCTACCTAAAATCCACACAGAACCATACCACAAGATCAATCACTTGTAATGATCTGAGGTTAGTGGAACATCACTTTGAACCAAAGAGAATGTAAGTTTAACTAAGATGCCTGGTTATTACTCGTATACTTTTGTTTCTTTAAAGTCTAAACTTTATTGTTCTTGCTCGCTTCTCATCATTCTTCTTGTTACTTTTAGCATTAATCGTTGGTTCTATCTGAATTTGAGGAATAAGAATTTTCACATACCTTCCTTATTAAATCGAAATCAAGTTCAGCTTCTTGAAGCAGCATATCAGCACTTGGGTTACGATAAAACATGAATTCACGTTCACCATCCTTTTTCAAGGTCACAAAAGCTAAAGCAGTTCGAGCACCAGGATCAAAGCGCATCCCTTCATTGTTGACATTATTTTCCTTTAAAATCTCAGCAAGCATGTAACCAAATTCATCTTCCCCAACCTGGGGAACATTGCATGAAACAGAGCAATCAATCAACGAAATACTAGAATATTTTTTCATATTTCCATGAATACACATTCAGATATCAATCAGTTTGACTGCAAAAGGAAGCTCTATATACACCTCACTAGTCAATCGGACTGCAATAACTTGAATATACTTCTCAGACTACTGCACCTTACATCCTCACCCCGCTTTTAATCCAACAATTAGAAGCAACATATGGACTTAGGCTACTGTAAGGGAACATTGCCAATCAATGCCCTTATAGATAGATCATGTCCCTTGAATTTAGTAAATAAATGGCCCTTTAATTCAAGTCACAATTTAAACTTCTAAAGTGAATATGAAGTTTTCCAGTGCCTGGTAGTTTTAGTTCATATATAACAGAAACTTCAGCTTTTATTAAACTTAATTTAGTTAATGGGCATCATTTGTAATTCTCAGCTAAATTACTCATGCTATAGCTGGTCAAGAGGGGAGTTGATGAAACAAATTTTTAAGAAACAAACTAAGCACTCCTGTGCATTCAGCTTTTTAATTGGACAGGAACCTATCACATCTCTTATAGAATCCACGAAGCTGTATAAATAGAGTTGTTCCAGGTGATTTACAAATTGTTGATAACTCCAGTAAGACAAAAGTGAATGCATACGAAACTATACCTTCCCAATGAAGGCTGATGAACCACCGAGGCGAGCTATACCAACAGCAACGTTAGCAGGTGCACCACCAGGAGCCTTTTTGAATGCAGGAGCCTCAGCTAGTGCAAGCCCACTTATAGTGGGGACAAAATCAATCAGCATTTCACCAAAGCAAACAACAAGTGGGGATTCATCCGTTTCAGTTGAACTGTTAACACCTGCTGATGCGTTTCCTAGCACACCACAAAGAAAACACCAAAAGAAGAAAGGTTAATACCGTAACTTTTAACTAGAACCATAAAAGATTGTTCTACAAAGAATACATACTCTCAGGGGCAGAGCTACATTTGGTACAAGAGGGGCAACTGCCCCCTTTAACTTTAAAAAACATGATTATAATACTATTTTATGTAACCTATTTGCAAGAAATAGGCTCTTTTTATAATTCTTGGACCCCACGCCCCCACTTCGTTTGAGAAAATATTGCAATATCCATTAATTTGCCCCCTTGTTGAAACAAATTTTATCTACTTTACCTATAATGTCACTGTACCATCAGTTTTAATCAAAACTGATCCTACAAGATTTTTTTTTTTTGGTAAGTAACAACTTTGACTAAAGAAATGGAATGTACATCCTACAAGGGGCATACCCTAGGATACACAACTATAGGCTCCATTTGTTTCACGGAAAATGATTTCCGTAAAACATGTTCCTCATTTTCCGGTGTTTGGTGATGCTAGAAAAATATGGTCAATGTAAAACATTTTACGATCAACTGGAAAATGAACCATGTTCTAAGGAAAATGATCTATGGAGGTGCCCCTCCGTAAGTCAATTTCCAAAATGACGCCTCAATAGTCAGGACTCTCCAAAGTGTTTGAAACAGTATACGCAACTTAATTGCTAGCATTCCTTCACTTGCCAACCCACCCCCGGTCCACACCAACATGCTTGCTACACGCCTACACCACCACCGTTCCCTCTTCTCTCTCATGCTACATTTTTATTTTTATTGTTTTAAAATTATAAGTGAATAAAACACACCTTATATTGTATGTTTTATTTAAATCTGCTAGATATACCATTTATAATTTACACGGGGTAGTAACTTTTAACAAAAATAATAATTGCATAAATTCATGATTGTTTTTCGTCACATTTTCATTGCATTTACCAAACACTTGAAAATATTTTCCGAAGCATTTTAATTTTTTACCAAACACTTGAAAGTAAAAGATTTTTATTTTCTGGAAACAGTTTTCCAGATATCATTTTCTGGAATTGTTCTCCATAAAACAAGCGGAACTCTAATATTTTCTCATGGATTCCCCAATATCCTACAAGCTTGAATTGTCACGACAAACAATGACATTGTTAAAATTACCAAGTTTTACCAAGACCGTTATATGATGATAGGTGTAATACTAATTTTGCCCTGTTTTGAGCTCATTTGGTCATTGAAAGAATATCAGTTTTAATCGAAACTGATTCTACTAGCTTGAAGTGTCATGACAAACAATGAAATTGTTAAAATTACCAAGTTTTACCATGAAAACTATTTGATAATAGGTGTAATACTAATTTTTCCCCCTTCTTGAAATTTCCTGGCATTGAGCCTGCAAATCTCATGCAGTCTGCCAATTCCTATAACTTACCTTTAGAGTTAAGTATATTTCAGCTTCTCCTAAACTTTTTCAGCTTTTGTTTTTATTGTGGAAGGTTTAATTTCATTAATACATTAAGAGACAGGCCAATTTGGGGTAGAAGTCTAAATTCTTTTTTTAATACGCTACACAATGGGGGTAGACCTCATCTCCCCACAAGACTCGAACTTACAACAATGTGCAAGTGGGTTAGATCCTAACCGACGCGGCAAGCCCTTGATTTCACAAAACTTTTCTAGTCGTTCTGAAATCGGAAAAGTTAACTCAAAGATCTTTTCTTTAAAATGAAAGAAATTTGAGTTATAAGTTTCTTTCCTTTCCCTCTTTCCTATCTTCTTTTAACATTGTTTTTGGTTCTTGGAAAATACAAGGGAAACGAAATGAAAAGAAATTTAAGTACCTTCACCAAATACTGATTATCAAGTCTCGTCAACTCAACGGTCTATTACACTTGATTTTATCATAATACTCCCTCCATTCGACCCAAAGAGTCAATGTTTGAAAAGTCTAATTATTAAGGGATATATTAGTATCATTGAATTTGGTCATAATTATAAAAATACTTAACCACAACAAAAGATGATTACAACACAAGTGGAGGGTAATGATGAAAGATTATGAAAATTGAAAACATAATTTTTTGAAAGTTGACTTTTTAAGTAAAGCATATCTCAAAATTGTAGAGTGAACTTTTTGTCCGGAACGGAGGGAGTACTTAATAATGAGCTCTTAAGAAGTATGGACTGATGGGATGCATTTTCCGCTTTCACTTTTTTATAACGAACCAAACAAAGCCTTAGTTTTTCCATTAATGAAGCAAATTAATCGCTTTTCAGTCTTCTGTTTCCTCAAGCTCTTAACATTGCAAGCACGAAAGGAGATCAGGGAAGTCAGCAGATTTTCCTCTAGTTCTCACTGGTACTAATTTGACGGTTTAGATTAATAAAAATGCTACCTAATCTGACTATCTATCCCAAACTACGTGGCAACTCATGGGAAATTCAGGGGGCGATCAAACTGAATTGTCTACCCAACTGTTCGAACAATGTGAACCACTTAAATGACTCCTAACTGAGTACATAAATTACTCAGTAGCTCAAAAGAAAGTGTTAGAAAAAGACGAGTACCTACCTTGAAGTCTACGCCGTGGAAATGAAACTTGCGGGGAAATCTGTATAGAAAAAACTGACGGTTTAACTCTGAACTGCCGGAAGTGGCCTGTTGAATGGGAGAATTGATTCGAGAAAGACGACAATCTGGAGTTTGAAGACACGCCACCGAAGCACAAGGCAGTTGAATGAAGAGCCATTGACATCACTCCCGCTTACACACACACAATTTGATGGATCGATCAGAGTAGTAGCTGATAAAAGCAATTGATGAGATTGAGGTAGGCGTTAAAATTGATAATTTGAAGGAACAGGATGGGAATGAGGATCCGGTTCCAAGTTAGATTCGCATGGGAATTGTCGTCAAATTAGCGAGAAGGAACCCTAATTTTGGATGGATTGAGCTGTTTTAGTCGTTAGCACCAGAGCTGGAGTAGCTGCACTGTGCGAGATGGTGTGTATACAATGTGTGTGTTAAAGAGTGAGTAGACTATAGACTATAGTAGCTATAAAGCGGAGAAAGCGAAGAGTGGGAGGGAGGGAGGGGATTTAGCAGTTTTGGTTATTGCGTAGTGTCCGGTTTTCGGACAGTCGACGATCATAAACCTTTCGAAAGGTTTATCTTCCAAGCCCGTCATCGCTTATAATCTCTTGCTATGTGAACCTATTTCTTACTATATATAAATATGTAAAAGTTTTATTGCATGAATTTACTATTAAATATTTTATTTTTTATAATATATATTTAAAAATTATATATTTAATTTTAAAATAAATATATCAATTTAAAACATAAAAGAATTATAGAGAAAAATATATATTATGTCCACCAAATAATTTATTCATTTCTTAATTTTATCGTTCAAAAATAGTTTTTAATTCATTAATATTTATTAGTAAGTCAAAATACTAATGCAACAATATAGACTTTATTGAACAATAATTAATATAAAATCATAAGAAACATAATTAAAATTGCATAATTAAATCAGTTACAAAGAATATAAAACTAATAAGAAATATTAAATTGGTACAACTAAATTTTTATTGTTATTGTCTCCAAAACGTTCCCAAATATGCTCGACAACCAAGTCGAATCGAAGTTTTTTTATGTACTTCACGGTCACGTAGTTTCGCTTACCTTTGGAAGTATTGTTGAAATCCTTGAATAGATCCTTGGGACGCGGGTACTGATGGATCTACTTTTTCATCGCACGAGTTTCTTATTACATTTCCTTCATTCTCTACAATCATATTATGCAATATGATGCACGCATACATTATATCTTTTAAAGCTTCCTTGTGCTAAAATCGTGTCGCACCTCGTACTATTGCCCAACGAGATTTGATCCAAATGCACGCTCAACATTCTTCTTGCAGCCTCTTGCATTTGTTTGAACTTTATGCTGTTAGGGTCTTCTGGATATGCAAAGCTTTTGACAAATGAAGCCCACTCTGGGTAAATACCATCAGCAAGATAATAGCCCTTCGTGTATTGTGTGTCATTTACCGTAAACTGGACTTGAGGAAAGTATCCTTACAACACATCGTTAAATAATGGACATTGGTTGAGCACATGCATTAATGTCATTGTTAGATCATGCAACCTCGAAAAATGCATGCCATATCCAAAGGTCTTGAGAAGCGGCCGCTTCTAGCACAATTGTTGGAACCCTTTGATCTCTTCAAGTAAATTGACATTTTCATGCAACTGGACAATTTTTCCCCGGTCAATGCATGCAGTCAATGCTTTTTAACATATCGAGAAAACCATGGATGTCAGAATGTAGTTGAAGTAAGCTTTGGACGTCGTGAGCATTAGGTCTTCTCAAGTATATGCTTTTAAATACCTGAATCACGGATCGATAGAATTTCATTTGATAATCGATTGCAGTAGTTTCGCCAATTCGTACATAATCATTATAATGGTCGACAAGCGTATCGTATGCCAATTGACGGATAGCAGCAGTGCATTTTTGCAACTAGAAAAGTCCCTTTCTACCGGTTGCATCAACCTTCTTCTGAAAATACTTTGAATGATTTAAAAGGGCTTATACAATTCAAAGGAATAACTTTTTACTCATCTGGTACCTACTTTCTGAACATTTGATCCGTGTAAACCGGCTCATCGAAGAAATAGTCTTTGAAAAGACGGTCATGTCCAGCTTCACGCTCTCGATTTATATACTTTCGACTGGGTTTACAACTGTGGGAGCTTTCAACTTCTTCCTTCATTCTCATTTTGTTAGGTCTATGTTGATACGCTTAGAATATAGGCTAGAGGGAGCGGGTGAATAGCTTATGTTGCCTTTATTTAAAATTTCATCCAAATTTGAAATACATTTAGAGCAGGGATGAAATGTTTATCAGGTCTAGTCAATTTTCTTTAAAAGTAACATTGCTAATGTGCTTCATCAGACCTTATCTACTCTGTAACAGTAGACTTGAATGTTTGCTAAAAAATTAAAGTTATAACATTTGCTTGTGTAAATATTTAGTGCTGCGAAAGAACTAGCAGCAAACGTATAACATAGAAGATTAAAGTAGCTGTAAATAAATAAGTACAAGTACATCATAACAGCAGACTTAAATCTTCACTAGATGCAACTATCATTTTCATAAACAGATTGCTAAATAATACATGTAAAATAGGAAAGATAAGTAAATGTTGAATGTAGAAAAATATATTTTATATTAAAATTCAGTAGAGGTTTACTCAAAGGTAAACATGTTTAATACATCAACCTAGACTCTCTAACCTAGTAACCTTTAGGGTTTAATGGAAAGGAAGTCAGGGGAAAGGGAAGACATATATGAGAACTCACACCTTAGCAGTCCCAAGTCCCTTAGGGAGAGGGAAATGGCAGTGCCAGTGTGAGAGCAATGTAAGAAGACAATATTATGGGTTGGTCAATTAACAAGTAATTGAACAACTGAGTGCAAAGCACTCGACCAACTGTGATGACTCATTATTACACAACCGAAAACTCTTGTAATGGAATACAAGTCTGCCGATATGAATGCAATATGGATTGTTAGCTAATGATCTTCCTCGGATATCTTCAAGCAGGTTCTGTCTTCAACGGTAGGCAGAGTGTTTAGTCTTTAGCTATGGATTTGGAGTGTAGCCACTGAAGAGACTGAGTCTTTCGAAGGAAGAAAGAACTCAACACTCGTAGTCATCAAGAACGTATCCGGGTTAGATGAAGATGTGTATGCCCCTGATTCCGATGTCCTTGTCTTTTTTGCAGCACGATGATCAGGTGGTTGTGGAACAAATTTCTCACAATCTCTTAAGATTTTCCACACATGTTCGTACTTGAAGATCTTGAGTTTTTTGGAATTATTGTTCCTCCATTGTTCATGTGCCTTCTCAAGTATCATCTCGTCACTCCAACCACTTGGACGATTGCTGTAAAAATTATTATAGTATGCTAAAAACTCATTTACCTGCGAATAAAATTGATAAAAATGTGACTTAACTCTACTTGTGATTCTCTCCACAGATCCAGCGGGCCTATGCTTATTGTAGTACTCCGTGATACGTTTCCAGAAAGCTTGATTTTTTTTATCATTGCCAATCACTGGATCGTTGCTAATAGTAACCCATGCTATAGCAAGCATCTTTTCTTCTTCCACTAACCAATTTGTACGATCAACTTTTTGTTTCTTGCCACTTGAACCAACTTCATTGCTCACATCGACATCTCTATCAAGGGTAATATGCTCGAGCCCTATTTGTGTGGAATATGGTGAAAATTGAGACTCTTGAACTGAAAACGGTGTTACAGGCTCTTTATCGCTACCCGAGGTATCAATACTAATCCTCCTTGACTCATTTGAAGGCATAAAGATTGGTTGTGTTGGTGGATTAGTATAAAAATTGGTTGGCATCCTAAATGGATTTGTTGTGTCTGACCAATATTCGGGTGGGCAAGGATAAAATAGAGCTCGAGGAACATTTTGAAAACTTTGAAAATTTGGCAAATTTTGAGGATATTGTGGAATAAAAGAGCAACCATTTTTTTCAACGGAGTGAGACCCATTACTGGCTAAAAAAACGACTCTCTTCTGCATAACCTGCTCTGCCACAAAGACCTCTTTTAAATTGTCCACAGTGGTGAAAAACCACATATAGCTTTTTGGAGAGAGAAAAGTGGGGGGAAAAACCCCACTGCTGATGCTCTTATAGGAATTCACCCTCCCACCCCTAATAGAATTTTTTTTTAAAAAAAATATCGTATTAAGTGTATTTTCTGTAAGACGGATCTCTCTGATCCGATCCACAGTATGTTGGTGGGCTGAGCTGTGAGAGAGTGGTGCTCCGTCTTACGAATTAGAATCCATAAGACGTTCTCATAAGAGACCTACTCCTCTCAATATTATCCATAGCTGGGATTTTTGGGAAAAATTATTGGGTGGGACTCTTATCAAACCTCATTGATGATGTGTAGTTTGATGTTTTAGAGTATTTTTTAGCTTTGTAATTTAGCAATAAATTTTTAAATATTTACATTTTTTATAATAATAAAAAAAGAGGAATAAAGAAAATTTGGTTGGAGTAAAAAGAGAGTATAACTGTTGTTGTTGTATATTTCCCTTCTAGCATATTAGTAAATTTTTCTTTGATGCGACTCCCTTTTCGTAAACAGCTCACGGAAGCTTAGAAATCGTACTATGCAATGCTTTTCGTAAACCACCTCAAGAATGCTTCAAATCCATACTAGGCAATTTATTACTCCAATCCTTCCTAAAAATTATTTATTTGATAAGTTACATTTTTCAATATCGTATTTTTATAATACTTTTCTTATAATTTGCATTAACATGACAACATTAATTATTGTGTGACATATTAGACATGTCGTATATCTATAATTTTGCTTGGACATCAAGTAGAAGTGGTTGATCAAAAAGATAGAACCCTTCCGACCCAAATTGAGTATCCACTTTTGCTCTTGACTATGAATAAAAATAAACATTCATCTTGAACGAAGGAAGTACTTATCAAACTTGAATAGCGTAAATATACATAAACTCTAAGATATACTCCATCCGTTCAAGGCAATGAGTCCATTATACTATTTAGGGATGTTTCACTCAAAAAATTCATTTTAAAAAATTATGCCTACAATTTTCATAAAACTTTCAACTATACCTTCCATATGTGGTACAAACATATTAACTACGCTAAAATATTTTTGTAATTATGACCAACTTTAATACTACTTATATATCCCTTAATTATTAGACTTTTATTTAAATATGAACTCTTTGGGTGAAACGGATGGAGTATATAAATTGAGCATTCATTCTCTTTGTTAATGGAGCTAAGGTGAATACATTGCTCTAATTTCTTTTTCAAAGAAGCTGAGTATTTAAGGATGGATATTTGTCACGATTGATTACATTTTATAAACATAGGGGAGTTTTATAATTCTTCATAAATAGGAATACACATTATTTTAAAGATCTTATGGGTTCTAAAAGAGTGTTTAAGGCATCACCAAATACATATTGGCTTTATTCACCTTGTGATGTGAGTCTAGTTTTAAGGCTTGATTTTAGATTTTGACTTGTTTTTGTAATGATTGAAAAAAAAAGTAAAAGAAATATAGAAAGAAAGTTGCGGGATCAAAGAGAGAGAAAATCTAAAACCACGAAATTCAATCCTTAAATCACAATGCAAACAAGGTCATTATTTTTTCTTTAAAGTTTCCTTTTACTTTTTGGATGAAAATAACGGTTGGAGGCAATTGATTCGGCGAGTTTTAATAAATTAAATATAGGAGATAATTGTAATTTAATAAACAAAAGGTTGGTAATTGCAATTAACATAAACCTAAGTGGAATAAATCTAAGGGTAAACTTCAAAAACAACCCTTAAACTATGTATGGACTTGAAAGATCCCCTCAATTATTAACCCGACTGAGTTAGACCATTTTACTCGGTCTCCATTGAATTTATAACAGGAAAAAAGCAAAGTGACACTTAAGAACCAAACAATGGAGCTTCCGATGTTAAGAACCAGCACCTTAGTTCTTAACTGTTAGCTAGGATTTTCACCTACTATTTTATTTAAAGGCTAATTTTTTCAATGTTTGATTTTTTAACTTGGTTTTTAGATGAACTTCATAATGCTACCTAGAATTTTCACTCACTAACTCATTTATTTTTATAATTTTTATACAAATTAATTTTTTTATTATTGTATTAATTAATATATTGCATATTTTGTATAAATAAATTAATTAATTTATAAATTAATATTTTACATATTGAATTTCTTGGATGTATAATAAATTAATTCATTTATAATTTTAATTAGTATATTACATATTTCAAATATTTCGTACAAACAAAGAAATTAAATCAAAAAACCTTTCTAGAAAAAGGTAAGAAAACAAAAATCATTTTCCAAAACAAAAAAAGGTTTTCCTTTAGAAATAAGTAAATTAAAATACAAAAAAATAAAAATGGTAAAGAATAGGAGAGAGAGGAAGTGGGGGCCCGGGGGTTGGGAAACCACCGGAGGAAGCATCATGGACTCGCTCGGGGTGGGGGTGAGATGCACGTGCCCGTTACAACTTACAAGGTAGCTGTGCATCCCACTTTCTTCTCCTTGGCTGGCCTTCCTTTGTTTTTTGTTTTTTTTGTAAGAACCGGCACCCTAAATTAGATCTAAGACCATGTACAATGGTGGTTCTTTCGAAGATCTAATGGAGAGCTTAGCAAACAATGGGGGATTTAATCGGTAGCTTGGAAGACCATGTACAATGGTGGTTCTTCCAGGGATCTAATGAAGAGCTTAGCAAACAATAGGGGATTTGATCGGTAGCATGGAGGGATCTTATTTGAAAAAAAAGGGGATGGGTAGCTTATTAAGCTACCAGAGCTTATCTCGATTCTTTAAAAAAAATTCTCCAAAACGACATAGTTTAGTTTTAAATGAGCTCAAAACTATGCAATTTTGCTAAAGTTTTTAAAAAAAATTTTTTTTTTCCTGACACGCACTGTAGCATCACTGTAGCAAATTTGTTTTTAGCTGTTTTTGGTCATTTTCGACCATAAAAAATCATTTTTTTTATTTTTTATTTTTTGGTATTAAAGTACACATTTTTATCTATAAATAGAGACTTGATTTATTTCATTTGGACATCAGATCAATTTTTATGAATTTAATATATAAATATATAAAGATTTTAATTGAATGGAGATAAAAATGGTGGAATATGTAAAAATATTGGAGTTTGTGCCACCATTGGAAGAAAATTTTTGATTAAGTAGCTAATGGGTAACTTTAAGGATATTTTTGTAATAAAATTGGTTAAAAATGGTGGGAAGCTCCCCTTAAGCTCCCCACCCATTGTACATGCTCCGAGGACCAAATCCAAGAAGCCAATTTTTAAGAACCACCCAAAATGTTAAGAATCAGTACCTTGGGCTAGGAACCCATTAAGAACCAAACAATGAAGCTGCTTTTATAACTTGAAAGATGGATCTTTGCAAGAACACCTCTCTCTCCCCCTATTTTCAAAGTAGGGGTGTTCAGGGCCCAAACCTCGCGGACTTTAGCAAAGCTTGATCCCAGCCCATAAAGTTGAAAGCTTTAAATTTCAAAGCCAGCAAACTTTAAGCGAGCTTACTTTGACGGGCTTTAAACAGGCTCTTAACAGAATTTGAGCGGGCTCGATCTTGACGGGCTTACTCATTTCCAATTGTGATTCATCATTTAGACAAGTGTATCATCTTGTCATTTATTTACTACAAAATTCTTGACGCAATAAGGTGGATACATTGAGTAAAATTTTGTTTTAGTTTTGAGTTATATGAGCACCAGTTTCAAGTTTCAAAATTACGTTTTTATAAACACTAACTTAAGACAAGTAACTAACAATTTAAGCAAAAAAATTATGAAAAAGAAAATTTTCTTGAACGAAGAGATAATATAAACTTTTTTATTATATGTAAAGACAAACCCACGAGTTTAATAACCATCCAATTTCACCTGTTGTGAAAAATAAAAGAGTATGTCTTTTGTGAGACTGTCTTACGAATTTTAATTCGTAAGACGGAGCCCCACTCTTTACAGCTCAGCCTACCAATACACATGGTGAGCCGGGTCAGGGAGATATGTATTACAAAAAATATTCGGAAGACGATATTTTCTAAGTTTTTACCAAAAAAAAAAAAAATAGATTGATAACCACACGCTAACTTATCAATTTTGATTTTTGACTGAATTATTTGTATAGTGCCGGAATTATGACGCACAACCATGGAATGTTATAAGACGAGGTAGCTCTCATTCGTGAACGACTTGGAGAAACTAAAGTTCAATCAGGACCAAGTTTGAACTTGCTCAGCCCAGGTGGCTCGACTACAGCCAAGGTCAAAACAGAATTTAGTTTTTTTTTTTTTTTTAATTAATATTAGGTAAAATCTATAAGTCATACTAGATGTATCCCAGTCCCAGGTCGATACCCCGGCCATACTACCGTATTCTGGTTCTAGGGCATGGATGCTAAAAGAATAATTATTTCTTATGAAGAGAAGTTGAGTTTAGTGGTCAAATTTAAAATGAGAGTGTAATAAAATAAAACTAAGATAGTGAAAGGTCGATTCACTTTGCCTCGATTCATTGGCGACTAATAAAGTCTACTTGATGATCTTAGTCTCTTAGGTAGATCCAATATGGTTTGTATTTGCGATTGCTTTTTCTATTGATTATCCAAAAAAAAAGAATTGACTGTATATAAGAAAATAAAAGTACAATACACGGATTAAGTGATCACGCCAAAAAAGGTTCTGGTGATCTGTCGATGTCCACGTATGCAGTTAGTCTCTAATCAGGATGTCCCGGCTCTCAATAGACACAAGTTTCAGTGGGACTTGTCCTCCGGTAGATACCTGTGATGAAAGGAAACACCGTTAGGGAGCTGGACGTTGGTCCAGTTAAAGCCTCCTGGGAGAATCGTATATGGTAAGGCTAGTGGTCTCGGTGAGGATTCAGCGCTTTTGAGAGTGAATGCTTTGAATTCTTTGGAGAGTTTGTAGTTGTGTATGTGTGAATTTGAACTTAAACCATAAAGGAAGGTTATCACCTTGTATTTATACTGGTGGAATATTGGTCTGAAGCAAGTGGATCTGCCAGATGTCAGCCTGGGGTGAGCAGCCATGTGCTCATTTATGACAGCCGCAATATACATTGATGGGCTTTAATGTGGAAGTAACCTGTTCTGCTGCAGAGGATAGAACTTCCCTGTTTGTCCCCTTGACCTTCTAAATGCAGCTTTCCTTAGAGGATAAGTATCCCTTTTGCCCAATGAGGTGCCGGATGGTGGTCCCGGGATGACGTAATAGCCTGAGGGCATTGAATGCGGCAGCTTTCGTTGACTTTCATTGCTTCCCGGGGTGTAGACCTCGGGGTCTTAATATTTGCAGCTCGGGTCCAAGACCACGCGAGCTCTTTAACTTGGTATTGGAAGGCTCTAAACCGATCCCGAGCTCCTCGGGGAGGTCGGGTCGAAAGCGGAGGTACGCATATTCGGATCCCGAGCTGTTGTGCAAGCTCGGGACATGAAGTCATCTCCTCCGGGCTTCAGATAAGCTTGGCCACGTGATCCGCGAGTGCCACGTGAAAGTTTGGATATTTTAGTATCTTCATTAAGTAAAAATCAAAAAGGAGGATAACCAATTCCATAAATGAAATTATATAGAGAATTTTGGACATGCATTTGTTTATATCGATAGTACGTTCTTACTGTAATCGAATTAAAGAAATAAAGGTCCCCTAATGAGTAGAAAGAATAACCAGCAATTGTCGATGAATTTGTACACGAATAAATCACCAATTCTAATAATAGATGATAAAGCTCAATAGTACTTTTCATCCAAGCAATTGAGGCATAGAGTTAAAAAATTATTTTTAAATTACATAGTCATCATTCCCCGAGGCAGAAACTATGTAATTCAAAAATAATCTGTAATTCTATGCCTCAATTGCTTGGATGAGAAATACTATTGAGCTTTATCCAAGTAATTGAGGCACAGAGTTAAATATGATTCTCTTTGTTTTTTTCTCTGCCCAAAATCATTTATTTCTTCACTTTACGTTTACACGTAAGCTCAAGATTATTATAGCTATTACAAAAAGGTAAATTTAAATAACCCGAATTGAGACATTCAAAAAGTGATTGGGTATAATTAATGTTCACTTTTTAATAATTAATGTGATAAGCAAATTACAATTGTGTATTATATAAATTACTAGCCATTAACCCGTGCGATGCGCGGGATGAATGAAAAAAAAATTATTTTTAAAAATTTGAATATCTTCTTAGATAAATTTTGATGTTAACTAATTAAAAAAATAATTTTAATGTAAATATTATGAATTAGATTTATTATCTTAAACAAATAATTAAAACATAAAGATTAAGAACATATTATATTAATAAATAGTTAAAACGTAAAAATATAAATCATATAAATTGATATCTAAAAATAGAAAAAATTATTACAAATTTTTGAATACTTCTTTAAATACAACATTGTTCGTCGAACATTTAGGATTACTACTACTATCACATATCAAGATTCGAAGTCCCTTCGAATTAATAACTCTAAATAATGCAACATACAACTGACAATGACTAAAAACTGACTTTTTCAAAAAGATCCCAACATTGACAACGATTTACCCTAACTTTTATTTATAAACATTGCATAAGACATCATCAGCAGAAATTGTCTTTGTTGGAACTTGAATGAAATTTTTGTGTCTGATTATGAGTTCGATATAATAAAATGAAACAAATAATTAAAAGGTAAAGATTATAAAACCTCTTCCTCAATTAACATACTAATAACAGAACCTCCAAAAAAAATTTTGTGGTGAAGTAACATTTTTTACAAAAAAGTTATCATTGACTGCTAAATTAAATAATAACAAATTTAAAAAATCAATAATAGCACTGGGACTAGAGATGTTAAAAGGGCCACAGCCCGTAGGGTTGGCCCATTTAATTCGCGACCCATTAGAGCTGGCCCGCTAGGTTTCAGGGTTGGCCCGCCAGCCCGCGTAATATTAATTAGGCCGTAAAAAGTTTAGGAGATACGTAAAACAACCACCATGAGAATAAAACCAACAACCTTTAATCCAAAGTCAAAAACTTTTATCCTTTGCACTACAGGTCTTCTTTGTGTACTTGTGAATAAATACTGAAATATAAACAAATTTTTTGGAAAGAATTGTTAAGTAGAGCTATTACATTATTTATTTTGAGAATAACAAGTTGGAAATTATAACACATCGATGTAAAAAAAAAATCTAGTTTATATTTCTTTTGAAAAACATAAGAAACTATCAAAGTTATGAATGGTTTATCGATTAACTATTTCAAAATATTGTTATATTATATCTTTAATCGTGGCCCGATAGTGACCCGTTTAGCTCGAAACCCGCTAGAGTTAGGGTTAGGTCTGCAATATTAGTGGCTCGAAAAAATTGAACCGTATAGCCCGCGGCCCGTTAGTGTCATAACCCGTTAGGGCTAGCCCGAAACCGCTAGGGCTAGCCCGTTTAAGATCTCTAACTGGGACAAATAGAAAGGCCAACAATATATATTTGGTCCAACTTTTATATAAAACTTAAAGGATACATTGTAGATATTATTCATAAAAATAAAATTAAAAAAAAACATTTTAGGATAGATGGATTAATTAATTTGGGCCCAGAAAAAGCCCAAAAAATTAAGTAAAAACTAAAAGGAAAAATTGATGGCCGGTACTTTTTGTAGAATATTCAATTGCTCAAATTTACTATATTTGTTTTTATTCACTTAAGTTCCTTTTAAGTGATAAATTGACTATTTGTTCCAACACTACTCTCGTAACAACATATGAAATTTTTAAGTGTATTTTGTGCATCGTCATGTCTGTGAAATGTGCATCATCAATCCTAATTCATCTATCAAACACTACAACCACCCCCTTCACTTCCCAAGAAACACAATTCATCTCTCCAACACTACAAACACCCCATTTACTTCCCAAAAAACCCAATTCATATCATTATCCTCTCAACTTCCTTGACTCTCTCTTCCTCCGTCCCCTCTCATCATTCTCCAAGACAGAATTGGTCTTTTATAGGTATGTTAATCTTCAGTCTTACTAAAGAAAGAAATCCAACATGAACTGCATGATTGCTGAGTCTCTCCAGTGCATGTATGTAACTTTTTTGTATGGTCTGTCATCTAGAGATAGTAAGTTCTATGATCTATTAGAATAGATGCTGCCAAATAACTTACACGAATGACCGCAATGGGCTATGGAGGGGGCGGTAACTATATGAAAGGTTTCCCACAAGATACTTCTTTTCTTACTTCTTCTTCTTCTTTTTTTTGAGTAGTTAATTTGTGCATCGCGATGCACAAAATTTGTGCATTGTAAAAGGCAATGCATAAAATTTATGCATCACGATGCACAACCTTTTGTGCATCGCAAGTGAAAAAGATAATTTGTTCATCATCTTGTGTTACTATGCATCTTTTTTATTTTGTGATGCACAACGTGTCTTCCGTGTTTTTATGTGCATCGTGTTATGTTGTGATGCATCGTTTTTTATTTTTGCGATGCATAGCGTGCACTGTTCCTTGTTTTTAAACGGCATAGATGACATTTCTCAACAAAAGTGTCACTTTTCGGTTCAAAATAGTTATCGTGTCCTTAAGCAACTGATAATTGTCTAAAGAGGACCGGCTCAAATTTTGCCCTAACTAAAACTATACAAACCTAAGCCTTTTTATGATCCATTTAATTTAAGAAAACAATTCTAAATTAAACCGATCAGGCACATTTACAACCCAAACTCAGCCCTATTGCTGGTGACTTGTGTATAGATATCAGTCAACACGGAAACCTAAGACCTAGGGTTTCATACCAGCCAGCTCAAAAATATATGGATTTTTGTTTGATTTCATTTAATTTGAGAATTTTGTATGTTCTGTAAAAAAACATCGCACAAAAATTTTAACAAAAAAAAACTTCATTCATTTTCTTTTTGACATTTCGAAGTTTTCTTTCGATATCTTCACCGCATATGAAACCTCTTCCTCTATTGATCTTCTAAACATAAAAAAATTAATAGAGATTAAATAAATGAATAAAAAAATCATAACAATTGAAAAACAAATAAAAGAAAAAATATACCTCATTGTCAACCCAAATTTATTTTTCCTTTAACAATGTAAAAATAACCGGATTCATATTGGTTCTAAATAATACATGTATTTTTACATCAGTTATATTATATTTATGTACTTTCACAAATATTTTTATATATAGAGAAAGTTTCAAGAAAATATATAAAACTCAGATTCCACTTGACTTGGCTAGTCTGATTTCGAGTGGACTCACGAGACTCAACTATTTCCATTGGAATTGAGTTCAGGCTGTTTAGCTGAGTCATTTCAAGCTTAACCGGTCTCACTAAAAATCTAACTTGTTCAAAAAGTATTCCTTCCTTTCTTGTCATAGAGTCCAAGTTTGAGTCAAACATTTTAAGGATTAAAATAAATTCATATATACCTCAATTTTAAGGTTTAAATAGTATTTATAAATGATAACTGTAAGTTTAATATAATAAGGATCAATTTGGAGACTCTTAATTTATAGGCTAAATATTTAGCAAGACACTTTGAGGTGGGACATCTCAAAAGTAAAAATAGGACTCTTTGGGTGGAAGAGAGGAGTACACCATCTTTACGATCCTATCGAAATAAAGTTCGATCATCTCTTAGAATAATTAAAATATTTAGTGGTAACATTAAAATTTACTAATGTAATAAAATAATTCAAACAAACGTTTATTTTCAGAATTATAGAATCCATTGCAACAAAAAAATGTGTTCAATTTAAAACCATCGGAAAAGAAAATAAATGCCAAACAATAATTAAGCAAAATCCCTCAATCTTCACAATTGCCTCCAACTTATTTTCTTTCGTTGTAGATGAAAATGCATCAATAAGGACCTTTTCACAGCTGCCTCTTCACCAACATCCAATGATTTAGATTTATTCTTTAGATTATTTAGAGTTGAAACTTCATCTTCCGATGCACGCAACTACAAAAAAAATAAATAAATAAACAAATTATTAGATAATTCGATCTGTATTCAAAATAAATATTAATAAAAAAAAATTAAATGAGAACTGCGTCAATTTCATCTTCAACATCTACATCCTTAAGTTTGGAAAAAATATTTAAATCTTGCCCCTCTTGATATATATCAAGATATTTATCAACTACGGAGTTGTCAGCAATTAACTTTATAACTAGAAAAATATGAGCATAAGTTTTTCGTTGATTCTTCTTAACTTGAATTTTGAACAGAACATTTCTATTTATCAAATTATGAATCTCTAGAGGAAATTCATTTTTTGAGTTGTTCCTTAATTCAAAGGATGTTTTCCAATTAGTTCAGTACATTCCTTGTCCCAAAGCAAGAAAGAAGCATTTCCTGTGAAATCTACAACACAAACTTGAACTTTATACTTGTTCAAATTAAATTAATCTTATGAATCAAAAAAAAAAAATTTATTGTGCATCTTATCATGTACCTAATACTTTACCTTATGTTGTCATTCATATCGACACAATCACACCTTTCGCAATAGAATTTATCGGCAGCAGGTGTCATTTTCTTTGGACACTTTTTGCATGATATATACTACCAATCATTTTTAGTCTCTATAGCAACAATCTTACCGATTACCCAATAACTTCCAACCTAAAAAAATTTCCAAGTCAATATTTTTTTAGAATAAAACTTGAAAAGTAGTATTTAAAAAAATTGTAATAAAGAAAATAGAAGTTACATCTACAATATCCAAAATCTGTTCTATAGTCCTCAAAAGGTCCTTTGAATTTTCAAAATCGCCAACAACATTACTTGAGGTAGTCATTGCTATTTTACCAACTGGAGTCATTGTCTTCTCATCCGAAATCAAGCTAATTTATGAAAATAAAAATAGCTAGATTCAAAAAAATTAAAAATTAGTTAATTAATTAATATATAACAATATTTATTTTAAAAAAATGCTACTTGTTACAAAAATGGTTTATTTCGCCTATATCTCCATTTATGATCACCTTGCTAACATATTATGCGTTGGAAACTCATATTTCACCCCTAAAAACTTTAACTCGACACAATTGCAAAATAATAATAACAGGTTCATGATCGCAAGTAAGTAGGCATGTAATCATACAACAACAGATTGTCCCCAAAGTGTACACGATAGAATAGTACCCCGAATAAATAAAATAAAAATATAAATCATACAAAATATAAATAAAATTAATAGCAATTAAAAATTAGTTGGCCATGTACTACATGTTCTCCAAAACTAAATCTAGTATCTTTGTATCTCGGCCTCCAATTTCCTTATGTTGGGGAAAAGCTTTTGCATGCAACTTTTCAATAACATCTACATAATATAAAAAATATGAAAATTAAAATTAGAAGATAAGTCAAAAAATAAAATTTTAATTCATAAAAGTTTATAAATAAATTTGACAAGATAAAATTACATATAAGATGCGATTCATCGACCGAATCCACACTTGACAATTCTTCAAAAGGCTTGAAGTTGTAAATAAACCTTGGGAATTCATTAGGAATTTCGGTTACACGTGTAGTACCAACAAAAATCATTTTACATAGACGCTAAACGCAGCCCCCTAATGCGCTAAACGCAGCCCCCTCCCCGTAAAATTACTAACTTGCCCTCGTCTTTTATATATAGAAAATATTTAACTTAAAACTCTCACTTTTATTTGCTTCGAATGTGTATATTTTTGACATATTTTGTGTTGAATTTTATTTTTTGTTTAGTTATTTGCTCTAGTGTGTATGTTTTTGATATATTTTGTGTTAAATATAATTTTGTTTTTGACATATTTTGTGTTATATATATATATATATATATATATGCTTTATTATTGTGTTATAATGTATATTTTAACAAAAAAAAAAAAGAGGGCAAATTCAACAATATTTTTTTTGAAAATTTGCAATTTACCCCTTAAATTTGTTAATTTCGTTAAATTTTTTTACGAATTTAACAAATTCAAGGGGGTATTGTGAAATTTTTTCAATTTTTTACAAACTCAGGGTGTAAAAGTGTAACAATTGAAAAAAAAAAGACATGCGCCTACACCAGGCGCATATCCTTTAGACATGCACCTGGTCCGGCGCATATCACTTTTTTTTTTTTTTGTAAATTTGCACTTTACCCCTTAAATTTGTTAATTTCGTTAAATTTTTAACGAATTTAACAAATTCAAGGGGGTATTGTGAAATTTTTTTAATTTTTTACAAATTCAGGGTGTAAAAGTGCAACAATTGAAAACAAAAAAAAACAAAAAAAAGACATGCGCCTACACCAGGCGCATGTCTTTTTTTTTGTAAATTTGAACTTTACCCTTAAATTTGTTAATTTCGTTAAATTTTTAACGAATTTAACAAATTCAAGGGTATTGTGAAATTTTTTAATTTTTACAAATTTAGGGTGTAAAAGTGCAACAATTGAAAAGACATGCACCGGTCCAGCGCATGTCTTTTTTTTTTGCAAAAATATACATTATAACAAATGAGGGCAAGTTAGTAATTTTACAGGGGAGGGGGGCTGCGTTTAGCGCATTAGGGGGGGCTGCGTTTAGCGTCACTCATAATTTTAAACTTTGCAGGTGTAGTTTTGAATTTCATCCTATTGTCAGCCACAATAAAATTTTTTATGGCGTACAGTTTGGTCTCTTTGAAAAGGGACTTGTATTTTTCAATTTGATTTTGCTTGATCGTCGCATGTACCCTTGATCCCTAAAAGCAAAAAATTGGATAATCACATAAACAAAGAATAAATTGCTCAAACAACTATCTTTAAAATTCTATAGAACATTTATGCATTATACCTCTTTGTCGTGGAAAATACATTCCAAACTGAAAGGAGATGTATTACCTGCATATGACGGAATAGTATAAACACGAGATAATCGTAATTTTAGTGCCCATTGCGCTTCGATGGATTGATATCACAAACTAAGTTAAGGAGAGGAGGCATTTTGGAGTAGTAACTCAAGTTACAATTGCTAATCTCGTGATTACGCTTGCTAATATCGTGATGTTGTAATGTAAATTGTAATCCCGATGCTGTTACTACTCTTTTATACTTAAAAAGAGTTTGTGTTGTTTTCAAATAGCTCTATTTAGATTCGAGATAAATTTTAAGAGATATATTTGTTTCTAAATCTGATAAAATATATCTAGTTGTTTGTAATCTTGATCTTAAAGATAAATTTGTTACTAAATCTTTATATAATATGGTGATGATTATTGTATTTTATATAATATAAAAACTTATTGAATATGTACTACTCTATCGTGTAATCTTGATCTATTCCAAACGCATGATATTTAGCATGAGTTCTGTCCAATGATCATCATCATTTTATTAAAAATAATATTAAACATGTCTACTATTATTTCCACTCTCCTTTTTTGTGTTTTATTAAAATCATCATCATTAAACAATCAAATCATGGCCGATCTCCCTTTGCTCTTGTATCTTTTTTTCATTCCAAATGCAGGATATGTTAATTTTATATGGGCTGTTTTTTTTTTTTTGTAGATATTCAGTAGTTTTGTAATTATATAATTAGTTTGTAATGTTAATCGGTTTGTAATGTTAATTTGGTTATTAAATTGGATCAACTTTCAGACTTGTAGTACTATTTTAATACTTAAAAGAGTTTGTGATGTTTTCAAATAGCTCTATCCAGATTTGAGATAGATTTCAAGAGATATATTTGTTTATAAATCTGAGATAAGATGAAATATTATGGTTGTTAAGTTGGATATACTTCCAAAATTTTCAGTTTTTAGAAAATTATTTATAATATAAACAAATTAATTATAATATAAAAAGATGTTTTTCTTGATTTGGAAAGAGTATTTTGCGGGATATTTCTTTTTTTTTTGGGAGACTATCCTAATTTTATATATATATATATACATATATATATATATAGATTAAATTACGTGAACGCCCTTAACATTAATGATGAACTGACAGAAGTGTACACTTAATTACTTTTTTTAGATGTCCAATTTGGACAGGCTAGCAACACCCATTACAAAATTATGGAATACTATTTCTTTCCAGGCAAGATCATGACGTTACAATGCTCCATAAAAAGATGCTAACCAATAACCAGTAAGAAAGACTTTATTCTTTGAGGATAAACCAATAACCAAAATTAAGAGAACTTAGGACTTAAGAGGAAAACCAAAAGCCTCTGACTTGGTAGACTTCAACCTAAAAGGGTCAAAAAAAAAGAAAAAAGAGGTTCTGCACAAAATTTGTGTTCTGCATATTTTGTGCAGCAACTTTCAGAATTTCATTTGCAGTCATTTTTTTTGAACTTTTGACAATTGGCTCCTGATTACTTGGACTAGTTCCACTTCCATGGAACATTTCTGTTCCAAAAAGGGGAAACTCTCCCCCCGAAAGCCCCACACCCCATCTCCATGAGAATGTGAGTGGGAAAATCACGGTGACTCAGCGATTAAGTAGTTAGGAGGACCCGTGCCTAGCTAGTACCTACAAGGAGCCATCCTCACAAGAGGATGAAACCCCCACACTGCAGTTGCTAGGACTCGATCCTTGGTCCTGTTCCAAATCTACTAGCTATTAACCAATTGAGCTACGCCCGTGAGGGCTTCCATGGAACATTCCGTTGTCACTAGATGATCAAGTGGTGCTATGCTTTTTTCTTTCTGTTGTGGAGTTTGGATGAACATACTAGCTACTTCAAATTAAAATATGGTTATATACTACTAAGTTTGACTCTTATCGAAAAAAAAAAAAAGAAATATAATGTTTCTTAACGATGTCCATCAAAATTTCTACGCACTTTGTTGAAGGCTCGATCTTATTGGCTAACATGCAAAATCAATACCTTAAAATGACTACTGAGCAATCTAGCGAAGATCGATGCGAGGGAATAAAAACTGCATTGATCGAACAAATTGATCAAGAGGTCGAGCATAGAGTTACGTACGTACCTTTTTTCATTTCGAAGAGCATCGAATCTTTTTGAACTGTAACAAACCAAAAAAGTCTATGTAAAAGAAAAGTTATTAGTAATTAATTAGTATAGCGGAGATCCTACTAAATCAATACTTGTAAAGAAACGAACTTTCCAAATGTTTTACTAACCTAATGTAAATGAAAAAAAGTGAGGAAAATAACTGATGAAGATGAAGCAGATGAGAGAGAGAGAAAGAGGGATGGAGGCGCAAAGAAAAACAGAAACGTGATGTGCGTATAGTGATTTAATTCTAGTGTGTGATTTAATTTTCCATGTTTTTTAAAATTATATATTGATTGTGGCTTGTAAATTCTTTTTCTATTTGTATTGTAGCCTTGTTTAGTAAGCAGAAGGGGAGGGATATAATTCGAGCCTTCGAGGGATAGAAGGGTGAGTCTGATTTGTCAAATTATATGGAATTTGAGTCATTTGACTGATTGTTTTTTTTTTTAAAAAATAGTCAAACTATTTTAAATGTAATAGACCCACCAAAAAATGCTCATAATTTTGTTGGTTGAAAACTTGAAAGATTAGGACGGTTGATTGGTTAAATTATACACCGTTCCTAAATTATTGTCTACTTTAACTTTTTTAAGTCAAACAGACTATTCTTCAATGTAAATTTGATTTATATATTTTTATTTTTTAAAATTATAAAACTCGTAATTTATAATATTTTTCTTGTATTGCAAATTATGTGTTTTGTAATTTTAAAAAAAATTACAAAAAAAATATACATAAAATGTGTATTCAAAAAGTAGTTCGTTTAACTAAAAAAAAAGTACAATAATTTAGAATCAAAAGGAGTAAAAGATTTGATTAATTATTTCCAAATTTAACTAAAATTTTTCAGTATTTTTCTAGGTTTTAAATTTTGAATTTTAAAGAGTTACTTTAACTTTAAATGTTAATATTATTTAATTTAAAGTAAAATTTTAAGAAATTAGAATTACAACTTTAGAAGTCAAATTGTAAGAATATATATAATAATAATAATGATCATCATATTAAATGTTGGTTAAGTAGTTGACGAAAAGGTAATCCACTAGCTAGGAGTTCAGATCACCTGTGTTATTTTATGTGTGTCATAGGTGTGTTACTAGACTAAAATTATTATATGAGACTTGTTCTTTGTTGAGTCCATGTAATAGTTTAGTCTAATAGTACACATGAAATGACACAAGTGATTTGAGCTCGGTCACAAGGGAGTTCAGATCACATGTGCCATTTTGTGTGTGTTATTAGGCTAAAATCATAGCATGGGCCATAGGTTTTATTGAACCCATGTAATATTTTAGTTTAGTTGTACACCTGTGGTACACACAAAGTGGCACGGGTGATTTGAGCTCGTCCACTAGGGAGTTCAGATCACTTGTGTCACTTTGTGATTGTCACTGGTATGCCACCAAACTAAAATCATCACATGAGCCTTGACTTTGTTTAATTCATGTAATAGTTTAGCCTAGTAACATACCACATCTGTGGTACACATAAAATAACACAGGTGATTTGACCTCGTCCACTAAGGAGTTCAAATCACCTATACCATAAGTGTGCCACTCAACTAAAATTATCATATGGATCTTAGACTTTGTTGAGTCTATATAATAATTTAGCTTAGTAACAAAGCTATTATACATAAACTAGCTTGATCACCTGTCCACTAGGCACTAGCTTTAGTTGGCTGATGCTCACCCATAACTGAATCTCACACACGCGAGGACAGGTATAAGTCGTAATCAGTGTTACCATATCCCACAAGCCAAGCCATTCCTAACCTCCGTTCCACTCCACCACTTTATTTTTTTCTTTTCCTAATTCAAATATTCACGGATTCCCCACTCTACATTTGGCACGTGTACGCATGTGAATGGTTCTATCCACCTTGAAACATGTACCAACATCACTCGAGTCCCAACAAACAACAAAAGGAGAAAATGTTCTATAGTTTAATACCAACTTAGTATCGTGTCAAATTGGCATAAACTGAACCTCACTTCATAAAATAATTATATAATTATGGTTTACAACATATGCATATTATGTTGTACTTCAAAACCATAAAATGTTTTCTTAACTATAGCTCACTTCACTTAAAACTCTTTTAGTTTTGCCTCATTTCCTTTTTATATTAAAAACCTTATTAGAAAATGAATTCAATGTAAAAGGTAGTTTTAATTATACTCTTACTAAGAACAAAATAAGTGGACATATGTCGTAAATACTTATTTTTAGATTGGGAGAGAAAAATTTAGTCTGAAGCTCATAATGTATATCGTACATGTTTGGCTTGATTGAATAAAATGAGTATAAAACAATCCGGCCCTGGCTCGCCTAAGGCAAGAGATGAGGGCATGTTGCCTCATGCTTGACGAGGTGAGGAAGAGGAAACGAGATGTGGTCTCTCTCTCTCTCTCTCTCTCTCTCTCTCTCTCTCTCTCTCTCTCTCTCTCTCTCTCTCTCTCTCTCTCTCTCTCTCTCTCTCTCTCGTGCATGCCTAAACAAGAGGTGTGAACAGGTAACTTCATGCATAAATTAAGCTAACCAAAACTTGATCTCCTCCTCTCACCCCCCCCTTAGCCCACACATACCTTTTTAAATAAAAATTATCTAGTAAGGTGTGTCCTAAAAAGAAAAAGATTTAAAAAGCCCTAAATCTACTCGACATCGGACAATAGACATCCATCGACCTAACTGTTCGACATCGCACACCATACTTCTCACCTCTACTGAGTTGGCGACCTCCGACAAGCATCTCTCGGAATCGACGAGCTTCGACTACCATCTCAGGCCTACAAACTCCAAATATATATGTTTTTCCCTTTTCAGAGAAAATCAATTTCTCTTTGAAAAATGTATAATGATAATATTTTATTTTCTTGTTGAAGATTTCATTAATTAAGTTCATCTTTTTGAATGTTAAATTTTGTGTTATTGCTATTATATGCAAATTAAATTTCATGTATTATTCTCATTCATATTATGCTCTTGAAATTTGTCATAATTTATTTCTCCTTATTTATTGACTTTTTTGCATATTGCTCGCGTGGCTCTCGCCTCTATTGTTTAATAACAATACTCAAACTAATTGGCAACTCTCCTCTAAGTTTTTGATTTTTTTTTTTTTTTGAACAATACATTTTGACACCCATCATATCATAATTTCTTTTGAATCACTTGCTAAATTGAAAATACGTTGCCGATTTGGACACCATTCGGCTTGGATTGATCTTGAGATACATCAATCGGTAATTCTTAATAGCTCAACTTTCAAATAAAGGAACTATACTAAAATTTCAACTAACTCTTGTGATAAAATTCAATTTCACTTCACACTTGGTAAAATTACAAGTAAAGAAATATATTGCACTTCACTATTCAGCTCGACAAGTTTGAACTCTATTAATGTCACACAAAGCATGCCATGCTTTTAATAATTGGGAATGATTAGCGTATTGTTGTAACGATACATTTAGAACACCGATTTAGAAATTGAAAATATGTCGTTAACAATTATCTTAATCATACTGAAACTTAAAAGGAAAAGAAAATAATAAAGATTTTCTATATTAAATTCCTTTAAATTGTGATTGCTTATTTAAAAATCATTAAATTAAACCCACGAGGTTTATCTTTGCCATTAAGGGCAGGGAAGAAAGGCACGCCGCACCACTTGCTTTGGCCTACTATGGACACTAGCACACTAGATTATTGCCCATGGGAAGTCGTACGCGTGACAGATGGGAAACTAGAATCTTACTCAAACGCGTAAACGCGTGAAGACACACTTATATATATCATTCAAACTTCAAACCGCCAGTAACCCTAAACGACAAATCGTGAGATTTTAGTCAACCCAGTCCTCTGTTTCTCCCTCCCACTCTCTTTCTTTGGTTTTCAATCCATGGCGAAGAATTCAAGCAATAAGAAGGAATCAGTTTGTGTAGGAGACATGGACGACGTCGAGCACGTTTTCCGCAAGTACGACGCCAATGGCGACGGTAAGATCTCCATAACCGAGCTCGGTTCCATTTTCCGTGCCCTAGGCACTGCCATGTCGCAGGAGGAGCTGAAGCGCATAATGGCCGAAATCGACTCTGATGGCGACGGCTTCATTGATCTGAAGGAGTTCACTGAGTTCCACCGCGGCGATGACGCCGCCAATGGATACAAGGAACTCCGCGACGCTTTCGACTTGTACGACAAAGATAAGAACGGGCTGATCTCTGCGGCTGAGTTGCACGCTGTTTTGAAGAGTTTGGGAGAGAACTGCTCGTTGAAGGATTGTAAGAAGATGATCAGTTCCGTCGATGTCGACGGCGACGGTTGCGTCAATTTCGAGGAGTTTAAGAAGATGATGAGTAATCAAAATTCTACTCGCTAATGACTGATTGATTGATTGATTGACAGTAGTTTTAGGATTTCAATAGTTTGATAACTTTGCGTCAATCTGATTGTATAGCTTATGCTTTTGATCGTCTTCAATCACAATTAAAGCAGGAAATTCATGTGGGAGAACTGTCGATATATGATTTTACTTGGTTGATTATGTTGAAAGTTAATCTGTGTATAGTTTTCATTGCGATTGTTATGAAGTACGGGCACAACATTGCCAAGCGTGGTTGCAGAGTGAGTTTGATGTTGGTGGTTGCAGAGATGAGTTTGTTTTAATTCGGTTTAATCGTTTGTGCAAGTCTAGTCAAACTCAACTTTGTTTTAATACCCTAAAATTTTGAGTGACATTTTAAACGTATCTATATATAAAATAAAATTATTTTATTTTAAAAATATTACGTTTTAAATATGTTAACCAATTAAATGGTTTCTAAGGTGAAACTGTTTACATACTTTTCAACGGTGTCTTTTTAGTTATTTTAACATGTTATTATATTCGGAGTATATTAGTATAAAAGCAAAACTTTTTTTTTTGAACGGATAAAGCATAACTTTTGAAGCTGTCTATGGGACAACTTCATTGTTTTCAAGCTATTCCCGTGTACGAGTGATTTATTTTACAAATATATTTAATTTGTAACTAAATCAACATTGTTTAAATCAATTAGGATTTTTCTAACTGATTTTCTGTTTTGATTTTTTATCTTCCTTTAATTTTAACATATATTTTGATGGACGTTTATTTCAATGAAAATTCTTCTAATTTCCATCATTTATTCATTTGAAATAAACTTTCATTTCTAAATTTATCTTTGTGATTATCTTCCACCCCTTTCCCAACGATGTTTATTTAGTTTTTTCCCTCCAAAGAAACCAAAGCTGCTCACATTTATATTTAACTTTTGGGATATTTATGTCAGATTTTATTTTTTAATAATCGCTTTGTTCATGGAATAAGTGAATTATCATTGTTTATCCATCTTTAACCATAGTCAATTTCCTATTTGCACTATTTGAATTTGAAAAATATTTGTTGATAACTTTTGAATACATTCCAATCTAACCTAATTGATGGGATCTTAGGGAATCTTTTGAATATTCTTAGAACCCACTTGGTACTTAGGGCTGTTTGTTAAACGAAAATTAAGATCCGATGTCGAAAAGTAGAGCTTAAAACATTAAGACATCATCTTTTGACTTAAAATTTTGGCTATTTTTAAGAGATACTTAATTTATTAAGTGATATAATATTGCATTATCAAACAATCTTATTTTTAATATCACTTAAAATTTTCCTAATTAAGCTCTTAATTGAGTTACCAAACAGCCCTTAGGCTCTGTTTTTTAAGGAAAATAAATTTTGAAAAATGATTTACGGAAAATAGCTTTAGAAAATGAAAAGTTTTTATTTTCAAGCATTTGGTAAATCTTTTGAAAATATGATGGATTTTCAGGTGTTTGGCAAACACATGAATAATATTACCGAAAACATGAATACATACAAAAAGTTATACTCCTTTGTCTAAAAATTAGTGTTTCGTATTGAATATACAATGATTTTAATAAAGTGTTTGACTTTAAATAATTTTTCTTTAGTAACCCCAATTTATTACTAGTGGTGTCATATACATTAACAGGATCAATCTACTTTTCATTCTCACAAATAAAAATGACACAGTAATTGATGATTGACTTAAAAAAACATTTCAAAAAATAAAAGAGACAATTGTTGGAACGTTTCAAAATGAAATAATGGACACTTAACTTAGGATGGAGGAAGTGTTCATTAAAATTGAGTAGTGCAAAGGTAATATTAGGCTCCAATTTCAGCTTCAAACTAAAAATTCTATGATCTCAAACATTATACTAGAAATTCCATGTACACTTCAACCAAAGATTTTATTTCGTATAATATTATATTTAAAAATTAAGATATTAAGAAAATAATTTAAAATTTTAAATCAACTAACTAAAGATTTTCAAACAATATATATATATATATATATATATATATATATATATATATATACACACACATATATAACGGGTTCACTCTATCTTAGTATTTCTAATTGAAATATCAAGTTGAAATATTATTGAAATTCAAATACTTAATTCTGTATTATTATTGTTACTTTCTTGTCTCAAAATGAATATTTACTTTTATTCGTGATCATGAATAAAAGTGACATTTATTTTGGGACGAATAAGAATATTATTTTTAATGTTATAAAATATTTTTTATAAATCTTGACAATATCAACAAAATGATATATAAAAAATGTGGATTAATATATAATTTGGTCCCTGATCTTTCCATTTTCTGGTGATTTGGTACTCAATTGATAAAATTTTCTATGGTGGTCCTTGATCTCAACATTTGAAGCCTAATTAGTCCTTCAGACCGTTATCTATAACAGAATCGTTAACAAAATCTTAAAATGACAAAATTGCTCTCCATTAAGTCTGATGAAGATACACGTGTCAATTTTTTATGATAGAGAAAGAAAAAATCCCTCATTCTCTCTCTCTCTCTCTCTCTCTCTCTCTCTCTCTCTCTCTCTTTCTCACACTTATTTTAAAATTACTCATTCTCTCTCTCTCTCTCACACACACACACACACACACACACACACAAAACCTCTATTAAAGCTGGAGACCCTCTCCCCCATTCCAACCGCCACCTCCGCGCACCAAACCACCTCTTCCCCCCTTCTCTCTCAATCCGCAGTGAAACAACCACGCCACATCAACCCTTGTTCTTGCCCTCTCAAATTCCAGTAAGCAGTAGCAACTCACCAGCTTGCCACACGCCAATTCTTCCCAATTTCGACGTCCTGTCTTTCTCGCACAACGCCAACAACAAGCCACCTCTTCCCCCCACCTTCGCACTCAATGCAGAAGCAAGCAACATCAACAATTCTGGCCATCTTTCTCCTCTGTGACAGTCAAATTCAGGCTAAGGTTTGCAAATTCGGGGGTAATTTTTCTCAAGCTATATTCTACCCCTTTATTTTTCCTACCTCTTTGGTATTTGGTAGGCTTAGTCGCACGCCCACTAAATTAGACCTAAACTCGGCCACTAATAATGTAATTAGGGTAAGTCGGGGTCGATCCACGAAGAACAGTGATTATTTGCGAACAGTCACTTGACCGATTGGGGTTTAAATTGAGTTTTCAATTAATTCCTACAACGGGAAAAATAAACTAAGTGTTTAAAACAATAATTTAAGAGAACTTCAGATTTGATATCCACCGGATTATAATTCTAATATCATTGATAATTCTTTTTCACCATAATACTTATTCACTTGATTACGAGATATATTTCAATCTCTGTCTCTTCTTTCGTTTAGTTTATAGCGTGGCACACTCACTATAAACCCTAATTAAAATTAAACCTAAACCGGCACGAGAAGGTCTAAAGATTAATTGATGTCGTTTTAAGAGACTAAAATCAAGAACGCTTTCTAATGTTAATTAGATAAACGTCTAATCTTGCCTACTTCCCGAATTGCTATGGCACATAAACAATTCACGAAGACGCTACAATGAAAACTCTAGTTCCGCACGACGAGTAATCTAACAAAGATTAATAAAGAGGTCAAGTAAATTGGCCAAATCCACAACCCTAGAAATCAATCTAAATTAATACAAGCAAGATTATGAACAAGAATTAATTAAGAGAAAGAAATACCTCAATAGAATTAAGAATCCGGATCAAGTTTTCAAATCCAAAGTTATGGAGTTTTAGTTCTCCATAGAAATTCAAAGCTTGAGTTTTTGATTCTAGGAAAACTCTCCAAAGTAGATGATAACCCTAAAACTAATAAAAGAAATAGTATTTATACTTCCTTCCTAAAACCTAGATAAAAAAAAAGAAAAATAAAATAACTCTAAATAATAAAAGCGCTAAAAATACGGACCCACGATTTCGGTCTCGACAGGGGACGACTCGCCCCCGGGGACGACTCGTCCACGAACCTTCGATCCTTCGAATCGCCGTCCCTGGGGAATAGTTAGGCCAAATGGGGACGACTCGTCCCCAAGCCTAAAATCCCGAAATCTTCAATTTCCTCGTGACTCTTTAGCTCGCCGGTCTTCTTTGGTTGACTTTGTCTTGACTTTGTTGACTTCCATCGATGTAGGATTGATGATCTTGAGCTTCTTTGAGAACCAAAAGGATTACATAATAAATCTCTAAATTTCTCTCGAATTACATTGATTCTCTCAAAATCCTCACAAAACATAATTCACTCAAAAATACATCAAACCTATACTAGATACATGGAAATAGAGAATAATAAGGATGGAAAACATAGGAAAAAGATAGTATAAATCCGTCCTATCAAATACCCCCACGCTTAGACCATTACTCGTCCCTGAGTAATATCCTAAACTCCAATCTAACACCGGTCTAAAACAGATGCATGGAGGGTAAATGATTCCTAGTCTCCTCTAATCCGCCAACACAAGTCCATCAAAAGTCACAAACAGTACAAGAAACTCGTCTCCTTATATCACCAATAAGAATCAACGGTGAGAACAAGGACCTTAACTTGATACCAACTCCCGATATAAAACGGTATCCAAGCTACGGTCCACACACAAAAGCCAAGGGAACTAAATATGACCTATGTTTCCCCACGCTTGGCTCACACTACATCATCCCTCACAATAAAAAGTTGCTCGGGTGTTAATCTCTCACAACTACCTCATGGAAAACTCCTACACCCCCTTATTACTCCAAAACGAATGAGGATTTCTATCCTAACTCCACTAAACCAAACCTCCTACTCCAATGCAAGAACCTACCCGAAACTCCGAATCCTCCCTTATGACTCCACACAGGTGATATGCAAGAATTGTAAACAAATCACTTCCCTCACCTTTTGCCTAGGTGCCGTTTCCGGTTTTCACCTAGCCTCTCTTTTCTTTTTCTTTTTCTTTTTCTTTTTTTTTTCATTTTTTTTTTTTTTTTTCTTTTTTTTGTTTTTGTTTTTTTGTTTTTGTTTTTGTTTTTGTTTTTTTTGTCTTTTTTTTTTGTTTTTTACAATTACAGATAGATAGAATACAGAAAGAAGCATGCATCCCCATACCCCCACGCTTAAACCGCACAATGTCCTCAATGTGTGAAATGAAGCGTAAATGCGATAAAACGAAAAAGGGAAGGGAAGAAAAAGTATACCCTCACCGACGAGAGCTGGAGCCTTACCCCTGATAATAGGATTGCTGGGAAGAACGCCTCTTAGCACGATCAGTGGCTCTCGACTGCATCATAGCCAAGTAGTCATCCAAGACTGGCTCATAGCTCGGCTCGGGTTGCATTGCCCATGCTTCTAGCTGCGAGATCGGGCTCCCAAAGGGCAACATCATCCTCCAAACCCTCAAACCGATCCTGCACCTCTAGAAAGGCTTTCATCATATCCCATTGAGCAAAAGAACCCGGCCCTGGATCGGCTTACCACCCTGATTGGAATGAGGGAGAAAGATTTTGTTGTAGGGATGGGTGGATGGTGGATTTAGGTGGTGGCTATGGAGGGTTTGGGTAGTTGTTTGTAGAGAGAGAGAAAGAAGAAAGAAGGATAGGTTTTGGGAGGCACGACTCGTCCGGGCTAAGACTTCTTTCTTTTTTTTTTTTTTTTTTCAACAAAGCGTGACTTCTCAGGCACCAGGGACGAGTCGTCCCATAGATCACGAGTCGTCCCCTGGATTTTCAAAGGCTCCTGAATCAGTCGTCCCTGATTGGGGAAGAGTTGGTGCAATTGGGGACGAGTCGTCCCGCTTTTCTTCACAAGTTCTGATTCGATGTCCCCGATTGGGAAGAGTTGGTGCAATGGGGACGAGTCGTCCCGCTTTTCTTCACAAGTTCTGATTGATCGTCCCCCTTTGGGGAATAGTTGGCTTGGGGGGACGAGTCTTCCCTGTTTTTTTTTTTTTTTTTTTTTTTTTTTTGAATAGGCCGGGCTTGATCCATTCTCCTTTGCTTCACCCTGCACACCACCACAAAACAAATACCTTCAGCAGCACCGATTCATACATAACAAAAAAATAATAATAATAACAATACATACAACAACAATAAAAACTAAGAATGACTGAAATTAAATCCCGGGTTGCCTCCCGGATAGCCGCCCTTCTTTACCGTCTTTAGCTAGACCAAACGCCTTACCATAAACCGGAGCACCACCCGAAAGACTCATCACCGCTTCCTTCAAACTCTCGGAAATTTCGAAGTCCATCTCAAGAACCCCAAAGCATTCTCTAAAACCGACTTCATATCATCATTTGTACCACTCACCTCGAACACATCCTCCACCACCGCTCAATCACATCCATGAAACATAGGGAATGGACATCCTTTAGGTATTTCATGGAGTCAAAGATGTTGAACTCCATGACTTGCCCATCGAATTCCATAGATAGAGAACCATTGGTCACATCGAGCTTTGTCCGAGCAGTCGACATAAAAGGCCTCCCCAACAGTATAGGAGCTCTTGGATCCGTCTCCATCTCAAGCACATAAAAATCTGCGGGAAATATCATCTCCCCCACTCTAACCAGAACATCCTCCACCAATCCCTTCGGGTAAGCATTCGACCTATCCGCTAGCTGTATCACAACTCTGGTGTCCTGCAGTGGTCCCAACTTAAGAGTTTCAAACAACGCATAGGGCATGACGTTGATTGAAGCCCCCAAGTCTAACATCGCCTTATGCTCAGAAGCATCCCCCAAAGTAACTGGAATCACGAACATCCCTGGGTCACTGCACTTCTTAGGCAATTTCCTCTGATACACTGCAGACACGTGCTCTTTAACCTTACCCTTCTTCTTACTCCTCTCTTTTTGATTCCTCTTCATAGTACACAACTCCTTCAAAAACTTCGCATACCTTGGAACAGTCTGAAGAAGATCCAAGAAAGGAATATTAACCTCTAACCTCTTGAAAGTATCATAAATAGCCTTGTCAGGCTCTGGCTTTCGATGTTCTTTCAAGGCCTCGGGGAATGGAACCTCAGGCTCATATACAGGAGCCTTAACCTCAGGTGCAACTTCTGTCTGATCTGATTCCTTTTGTACTGGCTCTGAAATCTCAACCTCAACCTCCGGTTCCTCAGCTACACCCTTATCCTGCAACTCCTTACCACTTCGAAGAGTGATCGCACATGCATTCTGGGATTCGGCTCGATGTGATGGCAACTTCCTCGAATCCCTAGCCTCCATCCGTCCCACCGCATCGCCTACGACCCATCTGTTTCTCCAAATTACCAATGCTCGCGGTGCGGCTGCGATCCGCTGGAAATTCGGTTCATGGTGCTAACACTCGTGCCAAAGAATTCAGCAATGCCTCGTAGACGTCCCCGGAGAATTCTGCTGCTGCTGCTGCTGTGGCTGCTTTGTCCATATGGTGGCCTATAAGAGTTGTGCGATTACCCGATCTCTGCTGCGATAACCTGGCTGATTACCAAGCTGTCACGACCACCCGTGATTCTGCTGTGACTGTACCCCATCCGAAATTGGGATGATTTCTCCAGTGGGGTTATAAGTGTTACCCATTGGTCTGTCCTGTGCAAACCCAACTGCATTGACATTCTCCATATCACCCGTCTGCAAAGAAGGACACGAATCTGTAGGGTGCGTAATGTCACAACAAATCCCACACGGCTTCGGCGTCTGTCCCAGAACCAACTGCTTTACCATACCCTTGAGGTCCTCCAAGTCTGTCTCGAGCTTATTGATCGACCCACTGTTAGAACCCACTACACTAACCTGCCTCATATTTGACCTCTTGCCATGGGTCCTCGTACTCTTAGCTAGCTCCTCGATCAACTTTTTAGCTTCATCAGTGGTCTTATTCAGAATACTCCCTCCACAACATGAATCCACTAATCTCTTATCCTGAATGGTCAACCCTCCATGAAAATAGACAATCAGCTGGTCCTCAGTAAACCCATGATATGGACAACTCCTACAAAGCTTATGGAAGCGATTGTAGTAGTCGTATAGAGTCTCATCGCTTCGCTCCATATTACCGATGTCCTCTTCATAACATTAATCGATCTGAGGAAGAACTCTTCTAGAAATACCTCTTTCATCTGCGCCATGTCGTGATGCTATTAGGTGGCAAGTGATAATACCACCCATTCGCGTTATCTTTTAGAGTGAAAGAAAATGCCCTCAATAACGGATGCTCGAGCGGAAGCACCGGCTTCATACTCTGACATATTTGCACAAACTGAGAGAGATGCTGATTTGGATCCTCTCCGGGCATCCCTGTGAAGTGCGGAAGCTGATTCAGTAGCCCCGGCTTCAACTCAAATGTCACTCCGGCAGGTAAGGCGGGGAATTGGACGGCATGTGGTTGCTCGTTCCAATTCGGAGCAGTCCTTTGCCTCAATGTCTGTGGTGGAACTGCGTTTCCACCACCACCTGCATTATCTCCTGCTTGGTCACCACCACCTGCGTTATCTCCGTTCTGCATCTCTTCAGCTAACAATATCTCCTTGACTCTCCTGCTTTGTTGTCGTCCTTTCCTGAAAGATCTTTCGATTTCTGGATCAAACGAAACAATCAAATTTTTAGTAGAACGAGTGTGGACCATAAACGGTTCCACACTACAGGATAACAAGTAATAAATATAACTAAAGAGATAACAATTAAAGAACTAAAAGAAAAATAAAACAAATAAGAAAAGAAAAAGAACGCAAACAATAACACCGTTCCCCGGCAACGGCGCCAAAATTTGGTAGGCTTAGTCGCACGCCCACTAAATTAGACCTAAACTCGGCCACTAATAATGTAATTAGGGTAAGTCAGGGTCGATCCACGAAGAACAGTGATTATTTGCGAACAGTCACTTGACCAGATTGGGGGTTTAAATTGAGTTTTCAATTAATTCCTACAACGGGAAAAATAAACTAAGTGTTTAAAACAATAATTTAAGAGAACTTCAGATTTGATACTGTCACCGGATTATAATTCTAATATCATTGATAATTCTTTTTCACCATAATACTTATTCACTTGATTACGAGATATATTTCAATCTCTGTCTCTTCTTTCAGTTTAGTTTATAGCAGTGGCACACTCACTATAAACCCTAATTAAAATTAAACCTAAACTGGCACAGAAAAGGTCTAAAGATTAATTGATGTCGTTTTAAGAGACTAAAATCAAGAACGCTTTCTAATGTTAATTAGATAAACGTCTAATCTTGCCTACTTCCCGAATTGCTATGGCACATAAACAATTCACGAAGACGCTACAATGAAAACTCTAGTTACGGCACGAACGAGTAATCTAACAAAGATTAATAAAGAGGACAAGTGAATTGGCCAAATCCACAACCCTAGAAATCAATCTAAATTAATACAAGCAAGATTATGAACAAGAATTAATTAAGAGAAAGAAATACCTCAATAGAATTAAGAATCCGGATCAAGTTTTCAAATCCAAAGTTATGGAGTTTTAGTTCTCCATAGAAATTCAAAGCTTGAGTTTTTGATTCTAGGAAAACTCTCCAAAGTAGATGATAACCCTAAAACTAATCAAAGAAATAGTATTTATACTTCCTTCCTAAAACCTAGATAAAAAAAAGAAAAATAAAATAACTCTAAATAATAAAAGCGCTAAAAATACGGACCCACGATTTCGGTCTCGACGGGGACGACTCGTCCCCCGGGACGACTCGTCCCCGAACCTTCGTCCTTCCGAATCGCCGTCCCGCTGGGAATAGTTAGGCCAAATGGGGACGACTCGTCCCCAAGCCTAAAATCCCGAAATCTTCAATTTCCTCGTGACTCTTTAGCTCGCCGGGTCTTCTTTGGTTGACTTTGTCTTGACTTTGTTGACTTCCATCGATGTAGGATTGATGATCTTGAGCTTCTTTGAGAACCAAAAGGATTACATAATAAATCTCTAAATTTCTCTCGAATTACATTGATTCTCTCAAAATCCTCACAAAACATAATTCACTCAAAAATACATCAAACCTATACTAGATACATGGAAATAGAGAATAATAAGGATGGAAAACATAGGAAAAAGATAGTATAAATCCGTCCTATCGTATTCATTACAAATTGTTGTTGATTATTGGTGGATTTCTGACCTGTTGAGTTCAACATTACAACTTCAGCAGTATTAATTGCCATGAAGCCAGTGGATTGAAGTTAGACAGAATAAATGGTGGGATAGATATAAAATGATTCGATGTTGCATATCCAAGCAGACCCAATAGCTTAATACTGCGCGAATTTTGCTTGGAAGTGAAAGCAAGCACGAGCATTGGGCTTGTGGCAAGAGTAGATGGAGAAATTCAATTGTGATTGCTTTGATTGAGAGGCCGGTTTTATGATGTGGAGAGAGAAAGTTGAGGACGCTGGCTAGAGATGGAAGTTGCTTGTCTTAGTGGTGGCCTTAATTGGGTCAATTGAGGGAGTTATGAAGGTAAAATTGTAGCAGACTCATTTCTTTCAAAGCATTACAATTTGGTCGAGATGGAGCTGGGTTGAATCGGAACTTGTCCATTTCTGATTGACTTGTCGAGATGGAGCTGGGTCGAGATGAAGCTGGGTCAAAGCATTACAAGAAAATGGGTTGTTCTTTAGACTTCATTGGTCTGTTTGACTGTTTTCATTTTTGATTTTGCTTGAGAGAGAGAGAGAGAGAGAGGGGGGGGGGGAGAAAGTAGGTCAGTGTTTGTGTGTGTGTGTACTAGAGAGAGAGAGAGAGAGAGAGAGAGAGAGAGAGAGAGCGAGAGAGAGAGAGAGAGAGAGAGAGGATGTTTTTTTTTTGTTTTCTCTCTCTACAATAAAAATTTGACACATGTATCTTCATTAGACTCAGCGGAGGATAATTTTGTCATTTTAAGATTTTTTTTAACGGTTCCGTTATAGATAATGGTATGAGGGACTAATTAGGCTTCAAATGTTGTGATCAAGGACCACCATTGGAAATTTTATTAATTGAATACCAAATCACCAGAAAATGAAAAGATCAGGGACCAAATTATATATTAATCCAAACAATGTTCACAGAACCACTTCAAAAGATTATGGTAAAATATTATGATTATTTTTCTTGAAAGAAAAGTTAGAAATAAATATAGCACATCTAAATATGCAAAGGTGATACTAAGAGAATATTGGAATGAACACATTTTGGAAAATAACTTACGGAAATGAAGTCTGTAAGTCATTTTCCTGAAAAGAATGCTTCATTTTTCGTTGACTCGTAAAATGTTTTACATTGATTACATTTTCCAAATGTTACCAAATACCGGAAAATGAGGAAAGTGTTTTCGAAAATCATTTTTGTGAAACAAACGGAACCTTAGCATCGAAAACATCCAAACCAAGCAAGCGACGACCTGGAGCCCTCACCCAGATGGCTAACCTGAGAGAGGCCGATCTATATTCAAGCTGACCTCGTCAGAGTGCCGCGCGCCGAGTTGGCGACCTAGTGAGGTGCCCCTTGCCGACCTCTGAGCTGTTCTGAATTCAAATGGAAGCATATTCTAAACTCGACGGAACTTGTTTGGTCACATAGTTTTCCTTAGTTGGTTTGCGGAATAAGATGCCAAGTACAGCTCACAGTCAACGGCCGCCCTATGTGTGCACCTACACCACCTACCTTTTGACTTGCCTATCGGCACCCAGTGGTCCTGGTGTATAGACAAGCTCCTGTTGATCCACATGGCAAACCAACTACAACCTTTTTCCCATCTCAGATCATAAATACCTTGTTCTGGTGAGCTTTATTCTCTCTTTATACACTATTCACACACACACACACACACACACACACACACACACCATATCACATTGCTTCTTTCCCAAGCTCCCTCTCATTTTCCCTCTCTTTGTTAAACTAAGTCACCAGCAAGACCCCTTGGGTTAATCTCTTCGGTCCTAGTCGGTTTGAGAGCACTAGTGATATTATTACTCTCACATTAAAGGGTTTGAGCCGGGACAATTCATTGGCTCCAGCTCACGGTGTTTTCTCGTTGTGTTCTTAGGTTGTGTTATAGCTGGATATCAAGGTATCTAGCACCACTAATCACCATCTTCCTTTACATCTTACATGTGACATTTTGACAAGGTAACATTTTTTGCGTGATCATAGATTTTATGATTTTTCATCGTTATCCAATCATTTGGAAATTTTCTTAGAAAATTGTTAAGCATAGTATTATATATGCCACAAGAACTACGTACCATAAAGTTCTCATTCATTTGGTTATTTTAATTTTCGTTCTTTCTTCATCTTTTTAAACTTGATGTGGTTTCCTTCCCTCTATCTGAATCTGTTTAATGACATAATTTTATCAAGCTTGATGTGGGTTCTTCTCTCCAACTAAATCTATTAAATATATCCTTTTATTCCATGTGTGAATTTTGTATTTCTAAATACATACATAACGATACATGTTTTGGGATTAATTTGGAAGTATTATCTTTTATTTTTAATTGGTATTCGCATTTTTAGTTTTTTTTTTTTTATTATTAGTAATGTTGGCATATCATATTGCTGATATATTATGCTCAATTTATTACCCAATATAATTTATTTTTCCTGTTAGATTGTTTGAAGTTTCTCATAGCTACCTGAATTTTTAAAACTTGGTAGATTAGATCAGACAATATTTTTATTCCAATTTTACCTATAACTTATGTAAAATAAACAACATACTCAGTTTGATAGTTTCTTTCAAATTAAAATCTTCTCTACAATTTGTACTATTTCTTAATTTTCTTTTAATTTACTAGAACTATGTTAAAAAGAAACTTGATAAAGTTAAATTTCTTTCACTTCTATAGTTACTTTTGTGTATATTTTAATATTATATCCTAGAAAAAAATTATATATAGCATATAACTTGGAAGTAGGAGTGACAATAGCTAACACGACATGATTATAAACACGAATTACAAAAAGAAATGATACGATAAGACTCGTATGACACGACACGACATAAAACATGACACAAAAATACGAAATTATAAATTTAGTTAAAATAACATTAATTATTGTTGTATTTATGATAAAATAAGATTGATAACATGAGAATACAATAGTACGGCGAATACGACATGATAACACGAATTGCCAACTCTACTTGAAAATAATTAGTTGATCGAAGTACAACCCCGTGATACAATTCGGTGGATGAAACAATTGATTGGGGCGGTTGCCCTAGCTAGTATTTTCCATAATATAATTATCAATTATGCATCACTAATTATATTGTACAAAGCTTTAGTACACTTTAATATTTTATTTAGTTATTTTTGTTCTATATATCATTTTTCAATACTAATGGGCTATAATAATGTTTGAGGATTTATCCAAATTTAAGTTTTTAACTAAATACTCCCATCATATGTCCTCTATCATTAATCACATGGTGAAATATTTTAGGGTTTATCCAATTCTTGCCTAAATATATTATATTATATGTCCTCTATTATTTTTGTAGGTTGGTGATACCATGTTGTTATGATCTCGAAGTAGTGCAAGAAGGTTTAGTAATTGATGTAACTTCTTCGGTGGAGATGCATTTTATTTCCTTAGTTCTAAATAAGGAGTCACACTTTCTATCTTTGTTTGTCTTAAAAAAAAAATAGTCATATTTTTAAGTTTTGAAGCTTAAGATCTCCATAATTTATCTTCTTTTTTGTTTTTTTCCGAAGATATGATAATTACTAATGCGTTATACCAAAAACATAGTATAACTTTACTTAAAGAAATATAAAGTAACAAAAGTATGATTATAAAAAGTTTGAGTTGTCACCTTGTCAAAAGCGTTAAGTTTTAGTTTTTCATTTTTATTTTTGGACAAAAGCAGTAGTATTCTATAAATAAAATCTGTAACTACAGGGCAATGATGTAAATAAAGTTCGTTTTGTATAGTGATGTGCAAATTCAAATTTAATGAAAATCTTGATACAAAATCTTAGTTGCCAACAACTATTTTGAATCGGGGTTTCTTCGTAAATGGCCTAGTCAAACTCTCTAAGACTCCAACATCTTATTTGGCCTAACTTATTCCAAAACAACTTATATGGCCTCTTTTTATTTAAAAACCCCAAAATACTCTCTTTTTTGAATGACTCAAACATAGTTTAAACAATTTACAGAGTCGTTTAACCGAATCGTTTAAACGATTCACGGAGTCGTTTAAACGATTAACGGGATCGTTTAACCGATTCAAAGGGAGACGATGAGAGGAAGACGGATGAAGACAAAGATAGGGCTTCATGGTAGTAGATGGGAGGAAGACGGAGGAAGACTTACAAGATTCATGTCAGTAGAGGGAGACGATGTGGTCGGAGACGGAGGAAGACGGCGACGATGTGGTTGGAGATGGGAGGGGGAGACGATGACGATGGGAGGAAGACGGCTGTGGTTTGAGAGAGGAAGCCGAGATTTGAGAGAGAATGAAACTGAGTTAGGTTTTAAGGGCTTTGGGGTATTATAGGAAGTTTGTATTAATTTTTAGTCAAAGGTCACATAAGTTGTTTTATCGGGTCAAAAGGCTATACTTGATATATACCACATTTTGAATCTACTCTTCTTGCTTTTATTGAATTGTCATCGGGTTGTTATGGTAATTTAAGTGGCTAGGACCACCAGGTTCCACAGTGGACTAGGCCATATACTATCTTTTTTCCTCAATTCTGATACTGATTGAGACTTTAATTCCAAGGTAAAGTTTGAATTATTATTTTGGACTATCAAAATGCTTGAAGCATATCCTCCAAAAAAAAAAAAAAATTAAAAAAAAAAATTAAATTTTTTTTGCTTGAAGCAGTGGTTGTTGTTCTTGTGGGATTAGCTTAAAGTTACAATTAGGGCAAGTAAAAAGTAGGTTGAATATTGGATTATTAAGATTATGATTATTTGAATTGTTTAGTTTAATTAATTATTAGTTTTGTTTTTTTTGGTTTTACTAATTGTTAATTATATATTTATCTGTTTAAATCCTTTTACAGAAAGGATATTATTGAGAGATATAATAATATTAGGGTTTATGAAATTTATGAATTATATTATATTAGGGTTTATAATTGTTAAGCATTCGGCCATGTGAGTGTCGTATTGTCTTTGTGTAAGACACGACTGATTTAGTTTTATTTCTGTAAGAATCCTAAACTTATGGTAAGTTTCATTATTCCTTAAGTTGAGTCCTTGTTTATTTCACTAACCTATTAACCTTTTTATGGTAAGTTGTTTTCTTATTGTATAAGGTTTCTGAATCGTGTTTCTTCCCTGAAGAACCAGAACTACGTTTCGACCTTATTCTCTTAACTGAGATACGTAGGCAATCTCTTAGGAGATCCGGTCGCCATATAGCACACCTTGTAGCTCTTCCCCACACATAATATATACATCTGAATCGTGTTTTTTCCCTAAAGGACACGAACTACGTTGTAATCTGATTCTCCTAGCCGAGATACGTAAGCAGCCTTCCAGGAGGTTCAATCACCAAATGGCGTACTTTCTTAGTATGACCATTCTTTTTCCCAGCAATGTTGCAAGCCTCTTGCATCACAACATTCCCCAGCAGAATTTTTTTCCCACAGAGTCATGACTTGATGCTCTTCTCCCCAGAGAGTTCGAGCTAAAGTTTTGACCCCACACACATATACATTTGGTCGCACCAAACTCCGATGCTAAGTTTGACCACCCAACTATATCACATCCGAATTGCGTTTGACTTGATTCCTATTTAGGATACGCAGGTAACCTCCAGGGGGCCCAGCCAATGTTTTAAAATCTTTGTACGAAGTAGGATGTCTATTTTTTTGACGACGCTCGTTTACTTCTAAGCAAACGTCGCTGTGGGGCTCTGTAGACACCCAGATTTCGTACACCTACATTATACAAACTGTTCTATAAATAATTGTTTATTTATAAATGGACTAATTAACACATGTTTTCATGATCATTTTAGGAAACAACACATCTAACAGGACTAACAACGTCCAACAAACACAACAAACTTCAGTTTACTTAACATGAGGGTCAAAATTGAAGATATAAAGCTTCAAGGGGCCAAAGTGCACAAACCAAAGCCTGATAAAGACAAAAATTGCTTTGGTGCGTCGGGGTACCACACGGTGCACCGCACACCAAACAAGACATGCCTCAATAGTCAAGCCTGCAATGTCAGTTTCTGCCACGGCCGATGTTGTTAACTTCTTTGGCAAAGCTTGGCCGCCAAGCTGGGAGGAAGCTTCCCTCCTTGCGCGAGTCAGAGAGTAACACACTTTCTCTCATTTAAATACTCCTTTTTATCCAAAGAAGACATCTCTGGACTTCTTCCTTTTTTTTCTCAGACTGAGACACCATCACTCCCTCTCTCAGACACAGTACACTCTCCCCTTCATCCTCTTGAAGAACGGCTGTGAACACACACATATATTCTCTCTTCTTCCATCGAAGAACACACACACACAAACACAAAAACGTAAGTCTTCCTTTCCTCGTATCGGTAGTAGTGGGAGCACAACGATCAAGCAACGGACTAGCTTGATCAAATCAACACAACGGCCTAAAACGTGGCCTAAACGAATCTGTAAAACAACATAAGGCGAGAACCTTCGGATCATTGTTTTCATTCGTTTCGATATGTAAATAACTTGAATGATTTGAAGATGTGTATATAAATTAGTTTCGATGTATTTGTTACGTAAATATACATGTTATATCCATTAAAATCAAGTTTTGAAGCTTTGTTTCTTCATTTTTTTTCATTTGACAGTGTATATAATTTGAGTTCGGTTGATTGTTTAAATTCGATTCGAAGTTAAACTTGTATATTACTGTTAACCATGCTTTAATACACGTTAATACATGATTTTATGCGAGAAAAACAAGTTTTAAACCTTGAAATTTCAACAAAAAAATCAATTTTTGAGAAACTGTTCCGAAGGAAAAAATGTTAAGCTAGGTGTACAGAGGCCCTATACTGTGCGCCGCACACCAAACACGGCAAGCCTCTTTGGTGCACTGCGCACAATAGAGTCTTTTTCAAAATTGGGCTTTTCTGCCGTTGGGCCTGCCCACTGTTGATGGCCCATTTCATTTTATTTTGTGTTATTTGTGTTTAATTGATATTATATATATATATATATATGTAAAATATATATAATAAATATTTGTATATAAAGTTCATTTATAAATTATGTTCGTTAAATAAATATATATTATTTATTTATTTCCTTTTTTTTTTGCTATAAATAAAACATGTATACATTTTATAACGTAAACATAGATATAAATATGTGATCCGTTTTTCTTTTCAGTCACATAAAATAACAAACCCATAATATTTAAATATGAGCATACAATCATAAAGAGACCGAAAGGGCGAATTGGGTGCCTAACACCTTTCCGATTCGTAACTTAGCCCCCAAACCTATAATCTTAGTTTTTCTCTCGTTTTCTTTATAAATGAGGGTGGCGACTCTGTTTTTTTAATATAAATGTGTTATACATTTATTACATTTTTGGGAGTCCATAATGAGACCGAAGTGTATTCAACGCACTTAAAGTTAGACACACGTCGTTTTAGACGTAACGACGGAGCGATGTCGAAGCGGGGTTCTCACAAGGAGATTGTTGGATATTGGATTATTGAGATTATGATTATTTAAATTGTTTAGTTTAATTAATTGTTGATTTTGCCTTTCTTGATTTTACTAATTATTAATTATATATTTATCTGTTTAAATCTTTTTATAGAAAGGATATTATTGGGGTATATAATAATATTAGGGTTTATGAAATGTGTGAATTATATTATATTAGGGTTTATTATTGTTAAGCATTCGGCCTTGTGAGTGTCGTATTGTCTTTGTGTAAGACACGGCTGATTTAGTTTTATTTCTGTAAGAATCTAAAACTTATGGTAAGTTTCTTTATTCCTTAAGTTGAGTTCTTGTTTATTTCAATAACCTATTAATCTTTTTACGTTAAATTATTTTCTTATTGTACAAGGTTTCTAGATTTCTTTGAGAGCTGTATAAAGTGAAGGACTCGGCTTTAAAGGACACGAAGTACAGAGCATAAAGTTTATACACAGACTTGAGAGAGAGAGAGAGAGAGAGAGAGAGAGAGAGAGAGAGAGAGAGAGAGAGAGAGAGATTGTTTAAAGCCTGTTGCTGCTCTTCGTGTGAGTTCCTCTATGAACCTTCATCCGATGACTCATTCATAGTGTTTTCCAGCGCAATGCTTTTGTTTTCATCCATCTTCTCTTTATTAGATTATATCGTTTATATTTATCTTATTTTTTGGTGAGTTATTCTGAGATGTATACATCAGCTACATATAGAGCTTTTCGTATGATCTTCACTAGTTGTTAGGTTTTTGTATTTGTATTAAACTACAAATTTTTACCTAGTGAAAGTTTTGCTATATTGGCACGTCAACAAATTGCTACTTGTTGATTAAATGTTTACACCTCTGTGTTAATTTCGTACTTCTTTTAATTACTTGTTTTAATATTCCGCTACCGTTTATTTATATGTGCTCTTTGATGTGTTCAGTTCATTGAACTCATTGGTGAGCTCATTAATTTTTTATTATTTTATAGTTTGTTTTTACTTTACTGTTTTAATTATTTTGGTTTACCCTAATTATAATCCTTTCGAACATGGGATAAAATATGCTTCTGTAGCTATTGACCAAATGATCAATATGGAGATTCAAGCAATTATCAATGAATATAGATTTAAAGCTAGATGAAGGATAGTATAAGCTTAGGTTGGTCCAGCAAAGCTAGAGTTGGCAACATAGTGGAAACGAAAGGGTAGTTGGAGAAGTGGTGTTCACAACAATTATGCTCTTCGAATATCGAGTTGTAATCGATGACACGACGGATAGTTGAGTTTCTTCATCATATCTCCTTTTGACTCCTATGATTAATATATATATAAACTGTTGCTGTTTTATCAGGACAGTTTGACATCGACTCCATAAATAGGTTTGCGCAATGTGAGCCACAGATGGCCAAATAAGAGAGCAACGAATGGAGAGGTTTCTAGTCCTTAATTTTCCGGTTTCTATTTCTAGTCTCCGCTTTTTTCTAAATATTACTACTAGTATTAGAAGGTTTTGAAAATTGGGTGGTGGTAAAAAGCTTCAGAATAAAATAGTCATTTCATAATAAAGAGTACAATAAAGAGTACAGGGGCCAATTACGAATTTAGTTATCAAACTAAATTCAAACCAATGTCAACTCTTTATCTCTCTCCTCCACCAAATCTTGACCTTTGGAGGGGGAGCCAATGGGTTTGGAGGGGGAGTTCGGAGATTGATTGCCTCGTCTTAAAACAAGAAAAAGGGCATACCTTTTTCCATTGATTAAGTAGAATTCTCCTTGTTTTAGTAATTGAAAATCCCCAGTGAGGTTTGCCTAACTTTGCTTGATGAGAGGGAGGGTCCTCAATTTAGGCATAGAGCTTTTGCATCCCTAGGACTCGGGAAAGCTCTGAATTGAGCCCTAAGACATTGAAAAAATAGCCTACTTAAAGTAGTAAAGGAGAAAGGACTCGACCGAAGATAAAAGAAAGAATCTTCCAACTAAAGATCGAAATCTTCCTTGCTCGAAGAGGTGATGTCGGGAAAGGGCATGATCAGAGCCTTCGCGGACTTGGCGAACCTAGGTTGGGCGGATCTGAAAAGCTGCTTCCTAAGCTTCTGTCTTCGCCCTCTTTTCGATGGTCTTGGAGGGAGGCAAGAGCAAAGAAGACTTAGCCTTATCAAAGCAAATGATGGTGGGATGGCCGAGTAGGTGGGATGGGCATAGATCATTTCTCTTTGGGTTTCACCGTATTGGAATAAAAACCCTAACTTTGATTTCGTGAATTTGTTCAAATTCTTCTTCTTCATCCTTTGATTCGATTGTTTTGATGGTTTTTATTATGAGTTTTCTTTATTTTTGATTTTGTGTTCTCATGGTGGTTTTGTGTTGGTCGGCAATGGTGGGGGTGGTGGCAAAATGGTGGAATGGAAGGAAAGGGTTGGGAAATGGGAAGGGAGCTAAAGTTATAATTTAGATAATTACTCTAATGCCCTCGTATTATGTTTTAAAAACAAAAATAGTATGGATACTTTTGTCCATTCAAAAAAATGCGTGGACAATTTTACCCCGAGCGAGTCAGTGAGTCACGTGAGCCCATTTAACGGAAAAAACTAACGGACTTGGACGGAAGGACGAATTGCGTAAAAAATTTTAGTACAGGGACTTAATTTTTTCGAATTTTAGTTCAAGGACCAATCCTAAAAAAGGGATAGGAGCACAAGGACTATTTGTGTAGTTTGCTCCCCTCCTATTTATGATTAACTACCAAAACCTGGATAAGCCTAACTAATCCTCCTAATATGGAAACCATGGACAGCTTCAACCACCACCCTTAAATCACTTGTTAAAATAACAAAACAATGGAGCCTTTAGATTGAAAGGCCAGGTGAAGATCGATCTTACGAGTCCTTTTTTCCACATAGGCGACACCAGTTGAACTTCTGCGATAGCAACAGCATTCACTATTTCCGTCCAATAACAAAAACTCGGAAAAAATTGATTACATACAGAAAGAAAGGACGACTCCCTCCAGACCTGAAGTACAGACCCCACTGCAAGAATAAAGCTTCCTGCGTAACTACTAAACATGATATCAGTAACCTACCATCATGAATGTCCAAAAGATAATCCAGAAGAAATTTAAATCTTCACTGTACACTCATAGAACCTTGAGGGCAATGTAAGGCAACATTGTTGTTTGCATGAGACCTGTCGAGCATTTCCTCCAGCTCTGTCATGGTTTGCTCTAGACAAACCTTGTGACAAATAGCTGCATCATCAAAGATCAAAGCCTTCACTTCTTGAATCTCATCTCGGACAGTGAAACTTCAGACAGAAGTCTCCACGCGTAGTCCTCAGATGCATCTTCGTAATCTTTTTCCTCTTAAGTACCATGTGTCCGCTAATCTCCCACACAGCAGGGTTCACTTGAGTGTCTAAGAGCTCCTGGCTCACTTCTCCAAGTGCTTGCTTTTCCGCGTAACACTGACCATTGTTTTCAAAAGTAACAAGTTAAATCTTTATTAGTCAGGGTAAAATTAGAATTTATCATTAGTGACCATGAATCAAAAAACATATAGAAGGCAATATTTACCTGAGGGAACAAAAAGATTTTTCTCCCACAATTAGCAATCAGGACATTGAACGGTATGTTGTAATTTTGAAGACGAATGCAAGCATTAGCAACCACAACAGATAGATCTCTCATGGTCCTCCCACCCTCAAACACAAGGCCTCGGACAGGGTAATTTAACAACTGGGAAATAATGACCCCACTATTGTGCAACTCATTCCCTATCATTATAATTTGAGTTGGGGCTTTCTCGACCGCAAAAGGGACTGAAAGGTAATATGCCTGTACATAGTAGACATTAAGTACAATCAATCAGTAACAACTCAGAACAAACAAACAAGGATCAACTAGGAAAAGAAGGGTAAAACAATTGTCCCAAGTACCTGAAAATGCAAATGGTTGATGGTGGCAAAGGGACCCAAACTGTTGTATCCCAATCTGAAGAAGGGATCTGCAGCTTCTTTAGCAAAACGAAGGGCAACAAAAAAGCTATCGTGGTCAATCCTCTGAGACTGGCAATCAAGTACACGGGGTATTAGAACAACGTGCCCATACTCGATTGGACTCACCTGGAGAAGAAAACAAGCATCACGTCAGTTAGGCAAAAAAAAAAAAGGATTTATTAGGAAAGATATCAAAACAAGGGCCAAAGTGCTTACATTGATAGCAACGACAGTTGGTGAAACAGAATCGAATTCCCCATCTAAGCTGGAAAAGAAGGGTGATCTATCATTGCTGCTTGGTTCAAACCTAAAAAGCACTTCATCCTGGGCAATTTTCTTAAAATTGAACTTGTTCTCATCAAAAGGCTGAAGAACCTGGTCAACACAGAACTCAGTGGGCCGCTTCTTCAGGTGGCGACCCTCGTTCAGCTGCGCAACAAAACCATATTTCCCGGGTATGACCTTAGACTCACAAGCGGTCACATCATACCGGAAAAGCCCCCTGCTCATGCGGTCCTCCCATTGCCCAAGTAATAAATAGTTCAAAAATGACATCGGAGGTCCACTTTCAGAAGAAATAACATTTCCACTTTTAACTGGTTCATCATCATCATCATCATCCGATTTGTATTCATACAAAGGAAGTTTAGAAACTGAAAATGATCACAAAGTGAGATCAATACCCAGAAACATCAAAAGAAGAATAACAATTAGAAATAAAAGAAAAGCAATACAGATTGAATTCAAACTAAAGATCCTAATACATAGTTGATCCTTTATTCCTCCCATTCCCATTGCTCTCAATTACCAAAACTACTCGTATGCAAAATCACATTGTAGCCAAGGAAAGCCCTACGGTATTATCCCTAATCATCAGTACGCATGATATCCTTAAAAACAAAATAATAGGAACCAAAAAGTTGATTAATTTAATGTCTCACTTTAATCACTGATCCAAGCAATAAAGAAGGAAGCTTTAGCTATATTCAAAGGGGATGATCGTACCTTCTTTGAAGGAAAGATATGTTTCAACTACAGCTACAATAACCAAAAGTGGAAATCATAATACTCCTCCTGTGCTATAATACTAATCCCAGCCTGTCTTCTCGAAATCATTTTAATCATTTTTCAGATTGGATATTCCACATATAATATATTGTTTTAGATAATAAAACTAGTAAAAGAGTTATAAAAATGAGTGGCGCTAAACGCAGCCCCCCCCCTCCGGTAAAATTACTAATGTGCCCCCCATTTGTTTTCCCCATTTTTTTTCATTTTTAATTTATTTTATTTATTTATTTATTTATTTTATTTATTTTTTACAGTTTTTTTTACAGAATTAATTGTACGTTTATTTTTTTTTAATTTTTTTATATAATTTTTTTTTACAGTTTTTTTATAATTGTTTTTACAGTTTTTTTTTCGCTTTATTTTTTTTATTTTTTTTACAGTTTTTTCTTAAAAAAAACTAATCTAAATATATATTTTATGTTGTGTTATAATGTACAATTTAGATTTAAAAAGTAACATTAATTTTGCATAAAATGTTGTATGTTTTTCATATACTTTGTATTAATCTTAAAAAAAATTATTTAGTTATTTGCTTTGAATATGTATGTTTTATGCCTATTTTGTTTTAAATATATATTTTTCTATTATTATTGTGTTAAAATGTACAATATATTGAGGGAGAAAAAAAAAAAAAAAACTTGTGCACATGCGGTTGTACAGGCCGCATGTGCACTTGTACATTCGGCCAAACAAGGCTCATGTACAAGTGTACATGCGGCTGGTACAACCGCATGTAGACACGTTTTTTTTTTTCTTAATTTGATTTTGTTTTAAATATCCAAATTGCAAAAAAAAAAAAAAAAAACCCTGGCTACATGCGGTTGTACCAGCCGCATGTACACTTGTACATGAGGCTTGTTTGGCCGAATGTACAAGTGCACATGCGGCCTGTACAACCGCATGTGCACAAGTTTTTTTTTTTTCCCTCAATATATTGTACATTTTAACACAATAATAATAGAAAAAAATATATTTAAAACAAAATAGGCATAAAACATACATATTCAAAGTAAATAACTAAATAAATAGTTTTTAGATTAATACAAAGTATATGAAAAACATACATTTTATGCAAAATTAATATTACTTTTAAATCTAAATTGTACATTATAACACAACATAAAATTTATATTTAGATAAGTTTTTTTAAAAAAACTGTAAAAAAGCGAAAAAAAATCTGTAAATTTTTTTGATTTTGTTTTAAATATCTAAATTTTATGTTGTTATTATTGTGTTATAATATACAATTTTGATTAAAATTTTTTTGTTTTAAATATGAATTTTTCGTTGTTATTGTTGTGTTATAATATAAAATTTAGATTAAAAATAATTTTTCTTTTAAATATGAATTTTTCGATGTTATTATTGTGTTATAATGTACAATTTAGATTTAAAAAGTAATATTAATTTTACATAAAATGTATATTTTTCATATACTTTGTATTAATCTAAAAATTTTATTTAGTTATTTGCTTTGAATATGTATGTTTTATGTCTATTTTGTTTTAAATATATTTTTTCTGTTATTATTGTGTTAAAATGTACAATATATTGAGGAGAAAAAAAAAAAACTTGTGCACATGCGGTTGTACCAGCCGCATATACACTTGTACATTCGGCCAAACAAGCCTCATGTACAGGCCAAACAAGCCTCATGTACAAGTGTACATGCGGCTGGTACAACCGCATGTAGACATGTTTTTTTTTAATTTGATTTTGTTTTAAATATCTAAATTGAAAAAAAAAAAGTGGCTACATGCGGTTGTACCAGCCGCATGCACACTTGTACATGAGGCTTGTTTGGCCGAATGTACAAGTGCACATGCAGCCTGTACAACCGTACGTGCACAAGTTTTTTTTTTTTTCTCAATATATTGTACATTTTAACACAATAATAATAGAAAACAAATATATTTAAAACAAAATAGGCATAAAACATACGTATTCAAAGCAAATAACTAAATAAATTTTTTAAGATTAATACAAAGTATATGAAAAATATACATTTTATGCAAAATTAATATTACTTTTTAAATCTAAATTATACATTATAACACAACATAAAATCTATATTTAGATTATTTTAAAAAAACTGTAAAAAAATAAAGCAAAAAAACTGTAAAAAATTATTAAAAAAACTGTAAAAAAATTATATAAAAAATTAAAAAAATAAAACGTACAATTAATTCTATAAAAACTGTAAAAAAGTTAAAAAAATAAATAAATAAAAACGAAAAAAATAAATAAATAACAAAAGGAAGAAAAATGAAAAAAATGAGGAAAACAAATGGGGGGCACATTAGTAATTTTACTAGAGGAGCTGCGTTTAGTGTTTTAGCGATAAAAATAACCATGAATCCCAAGCTCAATAATTTTGTAATAGCATTTAAATTTATATTAAAACAGCATTTTCAAAAATACTGTCAAGTCGACTTTGAAACTTTAAAAAGACCACATTTTCATGGAAAAAGGAAGTTTCCTACAATTTCGTTTCGTCCGTCAATCAGTAACTTTTACGGACGCAATCAACGTTAAAAATAAAAGAAAGAAAGAAAGAAATACCTTGTAAACAGAAGCTGCCAAGACAATTCCGGCCACAGCCAATGCCGTCAGGTTGCTCGACTGAATCCTCTTGGTAATTGGAAACAACAGTAGGAATCCTTTTTATAGTCAACATTTTTGCCGAGTAATTTTGATTGTGTAAAATTAGTATGATTAAGGAAAGGACGAAAGGAAAAGGGGAAAAACTAAATTACAGAAAAGAGAGGAAAATTAACGGCGTGGCCGCCGCCAGCAAGGAAAAGGAGATCGGAGGGACAACCGCCTTCGGAAGGGAGGGCGCCCCTGCCGCCGTGGGCGGAAGGGGTACGGTATTTATCGTCGACGATCGCAATTGATGCTTGGAGATCAATCTTTACGATGTGATTATGAAGGAAATTATGATGAAGGAATCGGAGTGAAGCCGTGATGAAGGATTTTGCTATATCTCTTGAATTGAATTTGAAGGCTGCGTTTTCCAAATAGAACGTTTCGTTGCTTTTCCAAGTTTGTTTGGGAATTGGGATTGTCGGTTTGGAGTAGAAGTCGGTTGCGGTTGACTGGTGGACTTTTAGTCCAGTTCTAACTTTTGTATTTTTAATTTCTGTTTTTTTTCTTCTTCTCTCTATATCTGCCTTTCTTTTTTAGAAAAATACCAAAAAGTGTTCAAAAACTAACGCGTTCATTAACGTCGTCGGAGTATGATCTTTTTATTTAGGGATAATTATGTTTTTGACTAACATACTATGGTTGGGGAGTAAAATTGACAATTATATTTTTAAAGACTCACTTTTGTCTTATGTACTTGTATAAATTGGAAATAATTAACACACATGTTATCTACCCATCTAAAAACTTGACGGCCGTCGACGGTCATCCAAAAACTTGACGGCCATCCAAAAACTTGACACTCCAAACTATCTCACATTGTCTGTATTTTCTCTTAAGACCCTTCCCTCGTTTCCCCTTATCTATTCGACCCCCAAAATCTCTCTTGGTGTCATTTCTCACCTATGCCATGTAATCTTCATGTGTACGGACTATGCAATTTCACCTCCATTGCAGTGGGCTCCCAACTCTACGTTCTCGGTGGGTCGCTTTTCGACACACGGTCGTATCCGCTTGACCGTCCTTCCCCTTCCTCGTCTGCCTTTCGATTTGATTTTGGTAGACAATCTTGGGATTGTCTTCCCCCTATGCTCAGTCCTCGTGGAAGCTTTGCATGTGCAGCGATCCCCAATTCAAATCAAATTCTTGTTGCGAGTGGTGGTTCCCGGCACAACATGTTTGATGCAGCTGGGAGTAGGATGAGTTTAGTGGAAATGTACAATGTTGGGAGGAATGAGTGGGTGACATTGGATGGGTTGCCTCAGTTTCGAGCTAGTTGTGTTGGGTTCTTGGTGGCATTGAAAAAATACATTTGACCATCAAGTTTTTGGATGACCGTTAGATGACCGTCAAATTTTTGGATGAGTAGATAATGGGTGTGTCAATTGTTTTCAACTTATGCAAGTATATAGGGCAAAAGTGGGTCTTTGAGAGTACGATTGTCAATTCTACTCTAGTACATTGGTCAAAAACATAATTATCCCTTTTATTTAATAAGAACTAGTAACTCACCTGTGCGTTGCATCACTACAATTAATAAGCATTTGAATTAATAAACATTACAATTAAACAAAATTTGAAAAATATATTATAAATTTTGAAATACTTCTTTATACACAATATTTGTCGTTGAACATATACGACTATTACTATTATCACTATCACATAATAAAATTTGAAGACCATTAGGATTAGTAACTCTAGACAAAGCGACAACCAACGTTATGACTAAAAACATGTTTTTTCAAAAGAAGTCCTACGTTTGATAATGACTGACCTTGGCTTTTATTTATAGACATTGTGATGCACGGTTTATATTGATAAAAATTAAATTATATACTAACTTTAATGATAAAAACGGGTTACATTCAATTTCAACTTCTGTTTTAACGAATATGACAAACAATATAATACATGACTATTCATTAAAATAATTTTTATTTAGTTCTTATCTATATATCATTGCTTATTTTGTTAGCATTAAAGTGTTTAATTATTTTATTAATATTTATTTAGACTCCATATTTCAATAAACAACAAAAAAGGGTAACTGAAACACAACAGCTAGAATCCTTGACCCAAATCAACCGGGCCAAATAAAAAACCTCACATATATAGGCTTAATACAAGTATTTAAAGAAACTGGTTTTCATCATGCGTTAAATCAATCAGCAATTGGTATTGAAAATTATCAGGTTTTCTATATCGATATTTGAAAGATTACTTTGAATTTTAATTCCATGTATAATGTCATTCTATAATAATAATACAATTAACATAAAAAATTACATACTGATCACTGCTTTATTGTTCAAATATATTTTTAATGTTCTTACTTGCAAGTTACAATACTTCGTGTCTTAAATTATATTCTAATTAACTATTTTGTTAATATAAAGCATGCTTAATTATGATTATTTTAATCCATTTCATATTCTCTTTAATCTAAGTTGTTAATCTTTTGCATTTTGCACAGCAAACATCGTTAATAAATTCCAACAAAAAAAAAATTAGACAATTAATATAAAAATAAATGTCATATACTAATATCACTCAATCTATAATTCCAATATTCAAATCAAAAACAAATAAAATCAATAAATAAATTAAATTTCAAAACCGTGAATAAATTTAGATTAAACATAAGTAAATACTATAGAAATTAAAAATAAAAGATTAATATAAATAACATGATTATGTTCAAAAATTAGAAATACAAAGTAACAAATTAAGATAAAATTAACACAATCTTAAATAAAATGATTGTTCAAAACCAAAATTAATATAAAATATAAGAATGTCTCAATAATAAATCCCACAATCCAAACGAAATTGAGTTCAACCGTCCATAATAATTTCACAACAAAAAGAACAAACGAAAACAGTTCATTCTTTCTCTTGGTTAATAACATGCTTGAACCTTTTGTCCTTTGAAGAAGATGAAAATTCATCAATAAGAGACATTTTCAAACTCCGATCTTGAATACTTACATCATAGGTCAATTCTTTCTTCTCCTTGCTCTTCAATGTAGTTGTCTCCGTGCTCAATAAAATTAACCTACAAAAAAAAAATTTAATTAAATTAAGATTTAAAAAATTAATGATACCGAATAACAAATTGAATTCTTTATAATACTTTCGGGGGTGAATTACGTGTTTTCAATACCTGAACAAATGACGTAGTATCGTGATCAAAGCCCTTATTTAAGTACTTAAACAAATATTTGATCTCACGAGATTGATTACACAACTCACTAATACATACACTATTTTTCTCCGAATTCTGGGTAAACTTTCCTTACTTAGATGATGTATGCTAGATGCATAAAAATAAAATCTAATAATTATAGTGTAAAAGAATGATAATAATAGATATTTAAAAGAATACAATTAAAAGAATAATAAATACAAATATATATAACTATATATATTAGAAAAGTAGGACATCATTTGGGTTGGGCCTATTTATAATAAATTGGAAATGATATTTTGAAAGGCCTATATATATATATATATATATATATATATATATATATATATATTAAAAGAGTAGGTCAACAATTGGTTTGGGGGGCCATTATATTTCGTAAGGCCTATATATTTTAGTCAACTTAAAATAGCCAATTATATTCTAACCTTAACATTCAGACGCCTTATCACCCTCTCTCCCTAACCTAGATATCTTCTCACTCTCGAACTCAATTAAACAACTGCCATCCTTATTACATCATGATGAGAATATTGGAGACAATATTGAAAAGAAAATATTGAAGACTTCCATGACGATCAAGCTACCAACTTAAATCAAAGGAATTCTCAAGGGGCTCAAATATCAGAATTTAAGTTCTTCAGGGACTTAGTTGTATCTATGCTAAAGTCAGTTAGTTTATATCCTTATTTGAAAAGGATTTTGATTCTGTCTTTCCTTTTCCTTTTCTTCTTCTGTCTTGAAGCTATATATATATATTTCAATGTTTGGTTTCCTTTAAGCAATCAATGTAATTCTTATTAGTGATTAATAAAATTACTTCAATCCATACTTTATCATGGTATCAAAGCCAAGATCCATTGGACAAATCCCTTTGTTTCTGCAAACCATCTTCAGCTTGTAGGCACGCACTGTCGACTTCCATTGCGAGTGTGGCAAAATTCTTCACCTCTTGTTTCCTGTAAAATCCTTTGTCGCGCACGCAATCCTTATTCCCAACAATGAACACTGCACTTGATTCAAGCTTGATCAAGATCTTCTCAATCATATTTGCTTCCGCTATTACAGAAGGTAAAATTCTGTACTCTGAATCTGCCTCTCTCTCTTGGTTCATAAGTTACCATGTCAGGCTCTGAATCTTCCAATCACAGTCAAATACCCACAGTTGAAAATCCTTCTGCAGATGTCTATGATCTCCCTGCATCAACCCTTCAATTACATTCAGGACATCCTTTATATTTACACCCTAATGACCATCCTGGCATGAATCTTGTATCTGAAGTTCTTAATGAACTCAACTTTACTCAATGGAAGATATCTATTACTATAGCTCTTCGCAAAAACAAACTTGGCATGATCAATGGAAACAACAAAAGACCCACACCTCAGTCGAAGTATATCAGTGCATGGGATAGGTGCAATAGCATGGTTGTTTCCTGGCTTTTAAATTCTGTTAATTCCCAAATAAGACAAAGTATTGTATACTTTACCACTGCTTGTGAAATATGGGAGGATCTGAACACCAGGTACACTCAGAGTGATGCCCCAAAAATCTTTCTTGTAAAAAAAGATATCATGATGTGTACTCAAGGCACATTGAGTATTAGTGCTTATTTTACAAAATTTCGAGGATTATGGGATGAATTGTCTAATCTTCTACAAATGCCAAAGTGTGTTTGTGATTGTTCCTGGGGCTTCCAAACTCCAAGAAGACTATGAGCATGTTTCAAAGCTCACTCAATTTCTAATGGGATTATCTGAAAACTACACTGATGTAAGAGGTCAAATTCTAAGGATGACCCCTCTTCCTTCCATCACCAAAGCTGTTTCTATGCTAGCTCAAGAAGAAGGGCAAAGACAATATACCCACACTATTACTCCTGACAATACTCCCATAGCTATGTCCAGCAAAATAAATGGCCCTTCTGCAAATACCTACAACACAGGAAACAGATTTAACAAGAATAAAACCACAGGAGGCTATCAAACACAGTCAAAGGGCAAATTTTTCTGTGATTTCTGCCATGGAGACTCTCATACCAAAGACAAGTGCTTCTATCTTCATGGCTTTCCTGATTGGCATCCTCTTTATGGTACCAAACCTGATCTTGCCAAAATGCCTAAAAATAAAGGGAAAACAAGGAATCTTGTCTCGGTCAATATTCTTGCTCAAGGACTACCAAATCTACTATGACTCAAGGGAATAGTGATACCACTACAATAGATAAATCTCTTTTTACCCCTCAACAATATCAGGAACTCATGAATCTCTTCAACAGTTCCAAACACTCAAGTTCTTCTGAAATGCTTAATAACCCTGAAGTGCATCTAGCAGGTATGCATGTTATTGATTCCAAGAATAATTCTATTTGCCTGTCTAGTCTCAAACCTGTATCTCAAGATTGGATTATAGATACAGGAGCAAGTGGTCATATCACTATTTTCCTAGATCAACTCATCAATCCTGTTTCTGTTAACTCTGTCATTCATTTACCCAATGGAAAATCTTCTGTCATTACTCATAAAGGCACTGTGATTCTTTCTAAAGATATTGTTCTGCACAATGTCTATTATGTACCTGACTTTCAGTTCAACCTCATATCTGGGAGCAAGCTCACTACTGACATTAATTGTTGCATACTTTTTTCTGCTCATGCCTGCTTCCTTCAGGACCTGCAACACAAGACGCTCAAGCAGATTGGTAAACTTGTTGGAGGTCTGTACAAGCTGGAGTTATCAGATTTACACCATTCCAGAAGTCTTCCAACTGTGAGCACCATTTCTACACAAAAGCCCTTGACCAAAGACAACTATGTTTTGACAGCTCCTATACCTCAATTGTACTTATGGCACACTAGACTTGGGCATGTTCCTTTATCTTCTTTAAAAAATATTAAGTCCCTTAATCTTAATTTCCATTCCAACCTTAATCTCTGCTGTGATATTTGTCATAAAGCTAGACAAACTAGGCAACCATTTCCTTTGAGTACTTCACACAGTAAAACCATGTTTGATCTTGTCCATTGTGATGTTTGGGGTCCATACAAGCAAAGTACTTATGATGGTTGTACCTCTTTTCTTGCCATTGTTGATGATTTCTCAAGAACAACTTGGACATCTCTCTTAAAATCCAAGTCACATGCATATCAAATTCTTCAATTCTTTCTTAATATGGTTCAAACTCAGTTTCACACAACAATCAAACATATAAGAACAGATAATGGAACTGAATTCTTCAACCTAGCTGTTAATTCTCTCCTGGCCTCCCAAGGCATTCTACATCAAAGTTCCTGTGTTGATACTCCTCAGCAAAATGGAAGGGTTGAGAGAAAACACAGACATCTCCTTGAGCTTGCCAAAGCTTTCAGATTCCAAGCTGGATTGCCTATCAAATTTTGGGGTGATTGTCTTTTAGCTGCCACCTATATTATTAACAGCCTTTCTAGTCCTATTTTGAAACTCAAAACCCCTTTTGAAACTCTATTTGGACTTTCCCCACAGTACTCACATCTCAGAACTCTTGGTTGTCTGTGTTATGCCTCTACTGCTTCTCATAATAGAGATAAATTTCTTCCTAGATCTCAGAGATGTGTCTTTATTGGCTATCCTTTTAACAAGAAAGCCTACAAACTGTACAACCTTGACACACATCAGGTCTTTTACAGTAGAGATGGTGTGTTCTATGAATCCATATTCCCATTCAAACCTACCATATCCATCCAGCCGGATTCCTCTCCTATGTTTCCTGATTTCCCTTCTGACCCTCTTGTAAATGATGATCATATTCCTCCCATTCCTTCTATACCTGCAGATGCTTCACCTTCTTCTCCCACCTCTCCTTCTTTACCTCATACTCCTGCCCCTCCCATCCTTAATACTAGACCCCACAGAAATAAAGTTATCCCTTCCAGGTTCAAAGACTATACTGGTCTTCCTTATACCCTTCTTACTCCTGCTCATACAGTCTCCCCTACCCTATAGCCAACTACTGCACCCTTGCTAATCTCTCTCCCTCTTACCAAGCTTTCTCCACCAATATCTCGGCTATATGTGAACCCAAAACCTATGCTCAAGCCATTAAAGACCCCCTTTGGTGCCAAGATATGGAAGCTGAGCTTTAAGCCTTGGAATCCAATAACACTTGGACAATCCAATATCTTCCTCGTAACAAACATACTGTGGGTTGCAAGTGGATCTACAGAATCAAGCATAACACCGATGGTACCATTGACAAATACAAGGCAAGGCTCGTTGCAAAAGGTTTCACTCAGTGTGAGGGTGCTGATTATTTTGAGACTTTTGCTCCTGTCGCAAAAATGACATCTGTCAGAATATTTCTTTCCATTGCTGCTATCAAACATTGGCCTATCACTCAATTGGATGTCTCCAATGCTTTTCTTCATGGAGATCTTCATGAAGAAATCTACATGGATCTCCCTCCAGGTTATTCACATAATTTGCCTCAGTCATCTATTCCTGTGGTCTGCAAATTATCCAAATCCTTATATGGACTGAAACAGGCTCCTAGGCAATGGTTTGAAAAGTTCTCTGTTACCCTTCTTTCCTTTGGTTTCCAGCAGTCTCCCAATGACCACTCTCTATTTACCTTCAGTCAAGGCTCAGAGTTTATAGCTCTTCTGGTCTATGTTGATGATCTCTTGCTTACAGGCTCCTCCTCTCACCTTCTTACATCTGTTAAGCAGTACCTTCACTCTAAATTTCCTGTTAAAGATCTTGGTCCTTTAAAATATTTCCTTGGATTAGAAGCTGCCAGAAACTCCTCAGGGATATGTCTTCACCAAAGGAAATATACCATGGATATCATCACAGACACAGGGTTGCTCAATGCTAAGCCTGCTTCCACTCCTATTGAGCTCAATCACAAACTGGCTTCCAGCTCCAGCTCTCTTTATCCCGATCTTTGTAGCCTATAGGACACTTGTTGGAAGACTTATTTATCTCATCATCTCCAGACCTGATATTGCCTATGGTGTCCACATTCTCAGTCAATTTATGACCACTCCTACAGAAGATCATTGGCATGCAGCCTTAAGGCTTGTCAAATACCTTAAAGGCAGCCCTGGCCAAGGTTTATTCTTTCCTGCAGCTGGTGCTTTGGCCTTGAAAGCTTACTGTGACTCTGATTGGGCATCTTGTCCTATCTCCAGAAGGTCAGTTTCTGGATTCTGTGTATTCCTAGGGGATTCATTGGTCTCTTGGAAGTGCAAGAAATGACCTCACCGTCGTCGATCTTCGTTGAGGCCGAGTACATGTGTATGGCTACCACATGTTGTAAGATCAAGTGGTTAGTTGCCCTTCTCAAGGATTTTCGATTCCTTCGTGCTTCCTATGCCTCTTTATTGTGACTACAAATCAGCTCTTCATATCGCTGCCAATCCAGTGTTTCACGAACGTACTAAGCATATTGACATTGATTGTCATTTGGTTTGTGAAATGTTACAAAGTGGCCTTATTTCCACTTCTCATATCTCTTCCATAGAGCAACCAGACATATTCACCAAGGCTTTGTCCTCTTCTCAATTCTCTCATTTCCTCTCCAAGTTGCGAGTTAAAAATTTGTTTTCCACTCTCAACTTGAGGGGGGATGATGAGAATATTGGAGACAATATTGAAAAGAAAATATTGAAGACTTCCATGACGATCAAGCTACCAACTTAAATCAAAGGAATTCTCAAGGGGCTCAAATATCAGAATTTAAGTTCTTCAGGGACTTAGTTGTATCTATGCTAAAGTCAGTTAGTTTATATCCTTATTTGAAAAGGATTTTGATTCTGTCTTTCCTTTTCCTTTTCTTCTTCTGTCTTGAAGCTATATATATATATATATATATATATATTTCATATATATATTTCAATGTTTGGTTTCCTTTAAGCAATCAATGTAATTCTTATCGTGATTAATAAAATTACTTCAATTCATACTTTATCACATCACATATTTAACCCTTAAAAACTAACCATTTTTTCTTCGTATGAAGATGAGAGGATGTCTTTTCATCATCCTCTAACCTTTCGGTTCATAAAAGGGGATCTGTCAACATACCCAAAGAAAACCAAAGGCTTAATCCTTTTCTTCATGGCCATGTGTAAAAGAAAACCAAAGGCTTAATCCTTTTCTTCATGGCCATGTGTAAGAATTACTTTTTTATGTATTAATTAAAATTTTCATAGTTATATGTAGTATTCAATTTTTTGTTTGATTACTTTTGATAACACAAAGCTATTTATCAGATCTCCTTCCACAACTTATTTCTTTATTTTTTATAAAAGACAGTAATTATTAGATCTATATATTTTTAATATAGATATAGATTTAAGATATGTAATAAATATTATAAAATATATATCAGTGGGATTTTAAAAATACACTTTAAAATAACGATATCTATTAATCAGATATATTTTTATCTAGGTATGTACATTTAAAAATTAATTATCAAATCTGCTTCTATACCTTATTTCTAATTTTTTTTTTAATACACTTCAAAATGGACAGCTTAAGAACTGGGCCATACGGAAAAAAAATTAGAAAAATTGTGGGCCGTTCCCTTTAGATAATATTTAATCGCATAAATCAATTATATTTGTTTTTATTTGCTTAAATACCTTTTAAGTGATAAATTAGCTATTTATTCTAAAAATGTCCCCGTATCAACATATGATATTTTTTAATTGTATTTTGTGCATCGTTGTTGTGTGAAATGTGCATTGTCAATGTATTTTGTGATTTTTGTGCTAAAAAATGTGCATCGTGTGCATCGTTAAGTATAAAATGTGCATCTTTAATGTATTTTTGTGATAAAAAATGTGCATCGTCAAGTATAATTTTATGCATCGTAAATTATAACATTACTATTTCAGTTTTTATGTTAAGAAATATGCATCGTCAATGTAATTTTGTGTATCGTTAATTATAAAAGTGCTATTTATTCAGTATTTTTTTGTGTTAAGAAATGTGCATCGTCAGGTATAATCTTGTGCATCGTCAATTATAACAGTAATATTTCAGTATAATATCAAATATAACTATATGCATCGTCAATTATAATAGTAATATTTTCAGTTTTTTTGTTTAAAAAATGTGCATCGTCAAGCATAATTTGTGCATCGTCAATTATAAAAGTACTATTTTTAATATAATATGTGCATCGTGAAGTATTTTTTATGCATAATCAACTGTAATAATTTTATTTTTTATTAATTCCTATTGTTATTACAAAAGTTATCAAGAATACAATCAATAACTCACAATTGGCATTCTATAGCTCATAAGTCCAATTACACAATAATACTAACTCCAAATTAACAAACAAATCCTGATTTCAAACATAAGTTACACAGAAACTAAGGTTTACAACAACTCCAATGCAAACTTTGGAGTATTACAAACATCTACAAGAGCCACCTTTAGCGTAGATGCATGACCACGCCTTTCATGTCTTGTAATGTACAACAATCAAACTTTCTTCATCTAAAAAGGGTCTTCTCAATCATATATTGCCGTAACCTCCCATGATGTCGATGAGCTTCGTTTCCATTCCATCAACCTTTTCAGAAGGGTTTGAAGATTTTGCAAAATTTAGAAAACGATATTATGAGTTCATGTGTTTTAAACGATGCATAAAACTTTGTTAAGTATATAAAGACTAAAGTTCATGCTTACACCAAAGTTGTGCATCGGGAATAAAAGTTTAGAAAACATTACTTTTTATAGTATAACTATGTGAATCGTGATGCACAAAACTTGTGCATCGCAAAACGTAATTTCAAAAAAGATAGAAATTACACAATGTTTATAAGCAGATGCATAAAAAGAGAGGAATGATACGAAAAATGTAACGTTTGTATACATATTTCGCTCTATTCAAGAAATTCTAAACAAAAAGTACATTTATAAAAAGTATTACGTACCTGAGATCATATGATATCCTGGATCAAAATTTTTTCGTGAAGATTTTGCTAAAAGAGATGTGTGAGTGTTTCTTGGAACTCAGATCCGACTCCACTGACCAATCGTAAGTAGCAGTAGATATTACACAACCTACAAACTTGTTAGAGGTGGAGGGTTTTAAGTTTTCTTACTCCGTTTGAAATGAAGATTCATTTTTGAAGTGAAGAGGGTTAGTTTATTTTTGTGGTCTAAAAGTCGTGGGTTAGTTAGTATTGCTACAATGTATTTAGCAATACATACTAACCTGATATTCAGATATCGTAAAATATACTACAAACTTGTTAGAGGTTTGAGGACGATGCAGAAACCATTTAGAACATAACCAATAGAATATCATAATGTTTTCAAAAGTTATTGTAAGATTTTCGAAGGGTTTTAAGATTTTTTGCTCTTTTTGAAGTGAAGATTGCCGTGTTTTTAAAGTGAAGATGGTTTGTTTGTTTGTTTGTTTTTTTGTTTTTTTTTTTTTTTTGTGTTCTGACAGCTGATGTATTGTAGGTGAAAGATATAATTCGATTTGATGCATCGTTCTTTTGTTAGAAAGTTGTGTATAGCAAGTGAAAAAGGTAGTTTGTGCATCGTCTTGTGTTGTGATGCACTTAAAAAGGTGGTTTGAAGTGAATTGAGGTTAGTTTGTTTTCTAATCGACATACAACTTTTGGTGCGTTGTCAAGTGAAAAAGGTACTTTGTGCATTGTTTTTGTTTGCGATGTACAGTGTGGGCTTTTCGTGCTTTTATATACATCTTTTTGTGTTGTACAGTGTCCACTATTCCGTGTTTTTTAAGGACATAGATGATATTTCGCAACAAAAGTGTCTTTTAGTGATTGAAAACAATTATAGTGAACTTTAGCGAATGAAAATTGTCTTTGGATTGGCCCGAATGTTGCCATTAAAATTTGGGGTAATTTCAGACCGGTCCCTTTTTTAACATTTCAATTCGCTCCAGTCCACCTTTTTTTTTTTAAATCGAAAAAAGCACTTTTTAGTCAAAAAGACAACAATACCCTTAATGAAACCAAAATACGCGCGTATCAGACATCCTAAGGCATCGGGATGCAACAATTGGGCATCGTGATTCAATTTGAGATGCAACAATTGGGCATCGGGATGCAAGAATTATGCGTCGGGATTCAATTTGAGATGCAACAATTGGATATTAGGATGTAGTGCCACTTTCTCAGATTAATTTGGGCATCGGGATACAAGAACTGTGCATCGGGATTCAATTTGAGATGCAATAATTGGGTATCGGGATGTACAAATCTCTGCGTCGCGATTACAAATCTTCATCTTGTATAGTTGAACTCATTAATTCCTAAAATATGCATTTATCGCATTTATATTGATTAACATCATGGAATGATAAACAAGATCATCAAATCTCATTAAAATAATAATCTAAGAATTAAGAAACAAGAGAAAAAAACGAAAACATCTCAAGGCAGACGAGCTTCATTACATAACCAATCTGCTTATACAAACGTTTAAATTAGATAGTAATACAAATTTATCGTACTATTCTTGAGGAGGGAGTATTTTTAACATAATTGTATTTTTGTAATAAGAGTTGCTAAAATCGAAAAGTATTTATAACTCATTGCTATAGGTGGTACTAATTCCATGTTGCTGGATGAATTCTAATTCAAAGTCAATTCTTGACATTTTTGCTTCTAAGCATTCATGGAAGAAACGAGGATATTTTAGGAACAAATTTATGAAAGTGCCTTTTGACGGTTAAAAAAGGATTGAAGCAGTTACAAACTTTGAAAAGCGGACCGCCGCAATTTTCCGTTAAAATTTCAAGCTTGATTACTTTGTTTTCGGCCAAAATGGTGCTGGAAATAATTGGACCAAGGGGCATTATACTGAAGGGGTTAAATTGATTGATTCTGTTCTTAGCAATTTCCCTAGACACTTCCAGTATTTTTTTATGGAAGGTCAAATCTCTCATGTTCACACACACACACACACACACACACACATATATATATATATATATATATATATATATAAACATATATTTTTTCCGTTGTTTATTAATCCATATTTATTAATTCTATCTAAGCTTTATATAAATTGGGCCAAAATATGAAAAAATCCCCAAAGTATCTACTCAATTCCATAATAGTACCCAAAATAAAATATTTTTCACCTGAGTAAACAATGTTACTAATTATTCCAATTTGGTCCCTTGCCATGACAGGTGTTAGAAACTTTAACGGATGTTAGCATGTGCAGGGCACATGCGGGACTTTTTAGTCATTTTCGTCCTTGAGACAATGAGATCCTAGTTTGGCTCCTCGCCAACACCATTACCACTCTCTTTCTCTTCCCTCTTCTTTCAATAACAAAATTAAATGTTAAATTTGAAGATCCATGGCACATTGAGATCCAATTGAACTGTTAAAATGTGAAGAAAAGGGGGTGGGGATGGGGATGGGGGTGGTGGTGGAGGCATCAACAAATTTGGAGATGGAGGAAGTGGTGAACTGTATATTGGTAAAGATGGGCGGTGGATGGTATATAGGAGGAGGCGGGTTACTTGGTCGAGGTGGTGGTGGGTCGCGGTTACAATAAACTGGAGGTGGTGTGGAGATGGTGAGGGTGGTGATAGTACTGATGGAGGTGGTGGTGGGCTGCGATTAATTTCCATCTCTACCTTCTTTCTCAAACTTAATCAACAGCTTTGAAGGCTCAAATTTGACATCTTCCCCCAAATCCAACCCCTTAATCTCCTTCGGAAACACAAAATCCACAAAACCCACTTCTCTTTCCTTCTAGTAATTCCCAGATTTTTCCATAACAGAACTAGGCAAGAACATCTGGAAAACAACCACAAAGAAGAGCAAATGGGGATTTTTCGATCTAGGTTGGGGGTATCTTTAAAAATGGCCATGTCAAAGGTGTAGTTTTTAAGAATGGCCTCACTTACTAGAAAAGATGTTATATGGCCATTTTTGAGTCAAAATGTCTATTATACCCTTTCTTTTAATTCACAAGGCCTCATGTCTGAAATGTCTAAAATGTTCCTCTAATCCAACAGCTTTAAATAGCCCTTTTTGAAGAAATCTGCCGTGTTTTATCAACGTATTTCTCTCTCTAAAAGTTCAAGCCCTAAAATTCTTACAAATTGAATTTCTCTCTCAAATTCCCATTACCTTGTTTTTCCAGTTCATGCATATAATTTGTTTTTCGGATTCGGGTTGGTCTTTCACCACCCCTATTATGTAAAGTTTCATTTTCAGTGCAGCCTTTTCTGCAAATTTACTGATAGTATGGTCGATTAAGCGACCATAAAAGGTCGATTAATCGACCTTTTGGCTTAACTAACTTAACCGACCTTAATTGACCTTCAATGGTTGATTGATCGGCTTTAACTGTTCATGGTCGGTTAATCGACCTTCAGTACCAATAAAAGGTCGATTAATCGACCTGCTGGCTTATCTAACTTAACCGACTTTAATTGACCTTCATTGGTCGATTGATTGGTTTTAATCGACCTTAACTAAATTAATTATAATTTAAAATTACTCTTTTATAAATGACTTTAATTGACCTAATTGACCTTAATTGTTATTCTATAACTTAACTGACCTTAATTGTTCTTTAATCGACCTCAAGTAACAATAAAAGGTTGATTAAGAAGCCGTGATTGGCTTAACTAACATAACCGACCTTAATTGAACTTCATTGGTCGCTTAATCGGCTTTAATCGACCCTGACTAACTTAACTATAATTCAAAATTGCTCTTCTTTTTAACTTAACTGTAATTCAAAATTGTTCTTCTTTTCAACTTAACTGTAATTCAAAATTGCTCTTCCTCTTCAAATTCTGGTGGTTTTCTAATTTATATTCAATTCATTGAACTTCACTGGTCGCTTAATCAGCTTTAATTCAAAATTGCTCTTCTTTTTAACTTAATTGTAATTCAAAATTGCTCTTCTTTTTAACTTAACTGTAATTTAAAATTGCTATTCCTCTTCAAATTCTGGTGGTTTTCTAATTTATATTTAATTCATTGCAGATATGACTTCACCTTTTTGGGCCACTATTTGTTATTTTGGACATTTTCTCGATGATGAAAACAGCTTATGTTCTTAAAAATTTAATGGCAGCGGGAATGCAAAAGAACTTGCAATCAATAATGAAACCTCATATGAAGAGTTATGTGCTAAAGTACGAAACATTTGCCAAGTTGATGACATAGAGATAGGATTTCAGACTCCAGCAATAGTGCATAATTTATACGTTCCTATCTGGATTACTTCAAATGAAGATGTTCAATGGTACCTGAATATCAATAAACAAGGCTATCCTACTCCTCTTTGTGTAACCATTGTGAGCCAAGAAAATTGCGACGGGCACCGGGAAGAAAATAATGGAGAAGAAGAAAACAATGAAGAAGAAGAAAATAATGGAGAAAAAGAAAATAATGGATTTGGTGGTGATGACATGCAACAGGAAAGGGGTGAAAATGCGAATGATTTTTCGGATAGGTTGAATGTAATTCGAGAATCTATATCCTATTACGAGAATGATTTTTCTACACCGCCGATATTTGAGTTTAGTCAAGGCAACCGAGATCAAGGCAACAGAGATCAAGGCAACCGAGAAGGAAATGACTTCATAAGTGAGCATTTAGTTTCTTCGATTGGAAGTACATCACGAGTGGTATCCGTAGATGTTGATTTGAAGGTTGACCAAGTATTTAATAACAAGAAAGAGCTTCAGGAAGCTGTGCACTTGCTTGCATTGAACCACAACTTCTAGTTCAAAAAAATTTTTTTTTTGAACAATAGTGTGTACACAATAGTTTGTGTTGATGATAATTGCAAATGGCATTTGTTTGCCGATGTGTGATTTTCAAATTAATCACTAAATCCTACCGCAAGCGCACGGCTTATCGTATAGTATTTAAGATGTCGATCCCACAGGGACTTTGAATCAAGTACCGGAGAATTCGCAACTTAAATTATCTAGACAGATTGATTTCAAGGTTTTTGTAGAAATGAACTAAAATTAAACTAATCAGACTAAATTAACTAAGTAAACACAAAATTGGATTTTTGATTGAAAACAGTAAATAAAAGCTTCTAGGATTTCGGTTTACCACAACGACGAATTTATAAACTCTGCAACGATCTTCCCTTTATGATGAATGTCAAGTTTTGAAGGCGAATTGCATCAATATAGTTGATTGTATTCTCTCGAACTACTCTCAACCGTGCCTAGCTTAATTCAAATCCGATGTCTCGCTCAATGAATTAAACTAAACCCATTATGTCCTACAATTCAATTAGCCTCTAGAAACTCAATTAACCGTCGTTCTCATGAATTTCTAGTTCGATTTTAGGGTTCCATTACCTACACTTCACCTTTCGGTCCTTCGCTTTGGTAATTGAGATTATCGCATAAACGTAGGAGTTTCACCTCTCGGTTCTTCGCTTGCACATATTCATGCAATTATTAACGAAACTAAAATCGAATCAAAACGGGTAACATTTATATAGTAAACGAAAGATCGTAACTTGTTAGGTCCAAGGTTGCTCTATATAGGCTAGAAGGGGGTTGAATAGCCTATGTCCAATTTTTGAAATTGATTCAAAAATCTTACTTCACTAGGAATTTAAAAATTTTGCGGCGGAAGTCTTGTGAAGCACGGGACAAGTTGAGAATGGCGATCTTGGCGGGACAAGATCAGCGGTTCAATGATTGGAAATCTGGAAATTTAAAGCAACACAATCAAATCACAATCACACAAAAGAGACAGAATATTTAATATGGTTCACACTTATAAATAAGTGCTACGTCCACAACCAAAGTGGTCAACTTTGGATTTGAAAATCGTGTACTAAGTTTTTCCACTAGATATTTTACAAACTAAATCTCTAATGGATTGTGTACAAAAATTTTGTTGACCAAGTGTTTGTGTGGGAGAATTGATATCAATAAGATACAATTCTAGTGAGCTATGAAAAGCTAGGTGTTGCAATCAATGAAGAGCTTTAATGGACTGATCGTCTTAGATTGAAGCTCTTCAAAGAAGGAAGTACGATAGGACGTTTAAGCTTTTAATGCACTTGAAGAAGATGAAGAAGATTCGAGTTGTAGTTGTTGAAGAGTATTGAATGCGCAATGGAGTCTCCTTTTATATGCGGGAGGAAGCTTGGAGCCGTTGGAGGACTTCTAATTTGAATTTAAGAGCAATTAATGCTCTAATCGGTTGTTGACTCTGATAGGGCGGCTGTAGCTTGCGTCTGTCTCCGACACTTTGCTAAAAATAGGCGGTGCATGCTTGCGGGAGGAATGTCCTTTTCGAGTTGTATGCCAAGAATGGAAAGCTTCATTGAATGCTCTTTGCAGGTTAACGTTGTATCGAAGTCAATGAAAGCTTCAAATCAGGACATGTCTTCGGCAGTTCTATATCGGACAATCTTGGAGTCTTCAACTTAGGCGATGAGGCTTGGCTTAGATGAACTTGTCCGATATTTTGAAGAACTCTGGCGATGCACACTTCGGCATGTAGGGAGGATGGCCGATATCCTATAGGCTATCTTCTTCAAGACTTATACAATTAGCAACCCTAAGCTATTCAAGCTATGCCTAAGTACAAGTTGCCACACTACAGACACGCGCAGCCCATTAGTCACCTTGACTTAGACTTAGGTTATGGATTCAAGCAAATCTAGGCTAAGATGCAACAATCTCCTCCTATTTGCTTGAGTCCATGACCCTACGAATACAATATCAGCTGACCATGTTCAAGTCTAGTAATAACATGCTTGTAAGATTGATATATTAAATAAGCATGCCCTAGATGAACTTACATAAAGGTCATTGTATTCAAGAATTACAAAGTGTTTACAAATAGGAAATTAAGCATCGACACTTGTAATGAAGCTGAATTTAAAGACATGCGATAGCGAGAATAGGCAATATAGGACATGTCTTTAAACCGGTGGTTTAAATTTCATGCAATCACATAATAAGCGCTCATAATAAACATGAAAGTTTTAAAACATAGACATTGTTAATTAAACAAGTTGTTTAATTACAAAGTTTAGCAAAAAGATTATACAAAATATTATCTACCGGTTCGAGATGATGACCTAGATGATGCACGACCTTTGCCTTTGCGATGAAGATTGCCCATAGCTTCTTGATGCCCATTTAGAGTCAACAGCAGCCTTGAGTCTTACAATTTCTTCTTTTCGCCGCTAGCTCTTCTTTAGTATCGCCAATTCGGAGGAGAGCTCTTTGTTCTTACGCGAGCGAGCATTATGCTCAATGAGCTTAGTCTGCCGATCATTGTTGAGTCGAGCTATCTCCTCCTTCATGGACGCAAGCGAGGTATCAATGAAGCCGAGGCGATCCTCGGTATATTTGCGCTCCTTGCGATAGAAGGCCAAGTGCTTGGTTGTGAGATTACGCGTCGCTCGCACGAGAGGAGTGGACGAGCGGCCCTGGCGTTGGGAGTGAAGCACAAGCTTGTAACCGCTTCAATCATGTCGACGACTGCATCATCTTAGTGGCGAGGTTGTCCCGGTTGGTTTCGAAGATGGCGGATGTCTTGGAGGAAGAGGTGAGATCGGGCGGCAAGGGCGGCTTGGCTTGCGAGATGGATCGTGGCGAGGCATCAAAAGCGGCCTTTGCACCCTTTGAAATTTCCATCACTTGGGTCATGCGGTCGGCACATGGGTGATGTGAGACCGATCGCAGAGTTGGTGCGGGGCCTTGGTCGGTCAACAGAGATGACCTCAAAATCTTTCAAAAATTTATGTACGGCCTCGGCGGGATAGGTATCGACGAGTCGGGATGACTCGGAGGAGAGGATGGTCTGGCGAGGGAAGGATGGTGTGGCTTGGGTAGGGGAGGGTGGAGGATGGTGGTAGGAGACGGGATTGGCTGGAGGAAGATGGAGAATGGTGGTAGAGGGTGAAGGAAGGCTAGGGAAGATGCGAGGAACAGGAAGAGCCTTTCTATGTAGATGACATAGGAAAGGGGTGAATAAAGAAGGGAGGAGAAAAGAAAGGGAAAGGCTAGGAGAATGGAGAGAATAGGGATGAGAGGGTTGAAGCCAAGGTAAGTGGTGACTACATCAATGAAGGTGTAGACCACGGGGTGAAAAAGGATGGAAGGATGGCGAGATAATGGTGAAGACGGGGGTTTAGGCGAGAGAGAGGAAGGGGAGATGTCCGATTTGGTTGGAAGGGGAAGGCCTAGGTCCTTATGGATTGCAACCCATTGGTTGAAGATCATAAGATCTTGAACCGGCGAGTTGTGGGAGAAAAGAGTTGTGACCGAGGCGGGAGGAAGAGGGTCATAGTAGGCACCCCATTGAAAGATGATTTCACTGCGCACATAGGCCGACAGGAATTCTCTTGGGGTAGTCAAGGGTGGCTAAGAAAGGGTCGGTGTCGGCATGGTTGGGTTTAGGCTGCTTGTCTCGAAGGACAGCGAGCTGCACCTCGGGGTGTAGGTGGTTATAGGGATTGGTTTTGAGGCGTTTGGGAGTAGGCAGGTCGAAGAGGGAGAGATAGGGCGTTTGGAGGATGGTGGTTGAGAAGAGGTGGCGGTGAGAGATAGGCTCTTGTGTGGTGGTTGTTTGGATGGGAGCAGATGGAGGAGGTGAGGAAGCGAGTGAGGTGGTAGTGGTAGTAGGCATAGGTGGTGAAGGTGGAGGAGAAGTGGTTGGATCGGCGGTCCACGAGAAGTGCACTCTTTCTTGCACTCTTCTTATAACGTTTGCCATGTTTGGACTTAGTAGGAGTGGAAGAGGCGAAATCGGTGGTGGAGATGATTTGGAGGCTGGTGGAGAAGCATTGATGGAGAAACAGTGGTGTGGAGACAGGTGCGGTCTGGTGGTGGATGAGACCTTAGGAAGGCCAAATGATTCGTCGTGGATAGGAGGGTTTGTTTGGTTTTGGCTATGGAGGATTGGGAGGTAGGTTTAGAGGGTTTGGAGAGGTCGGTGGTTGGAAGGATGATGTGTCCTTCTCAACAGTGCCTTTGAGCTGCGAGCTTCTGGATTGCTTGAGTTTGGGAGTGAGAGAGGGAGAGTGTTTAGGCTTTTGGTAGGAGGCTCAGCAGGCTCATAGGGATCATGGTCTAGCTGCCGAGGTCAAAATGTTCGAGCGGCTCGGCCCATGGGTGTAGGCTCCTCCTCACCGGTAACCCGGCGGCGGTGTAGGTGACTTTCCTCTTACCCTTGTCGGCTTGGGTAGAGGGCCACCGATAGCGATAGCGGCGACAGGTGGCGGCAAGAAGAGAAGCGGCAGCGGGCGGCCTCGGCCGCGTTGGTTGTCCTTTGGCCATATCATCCCTATAGCGGGTGATGTTGTTGGCCGTGAAGACGTAGGTGTTGGACACCTTGATGAGGTCGTCGATAGCGACCAGCTCATCAATCTCCTCATAACGTCGGAGGATGACATTAATAACCCTTACAAAGGGCCTCTTCATGGAAGGGTGAGCTTGGACTTCACAACGCTGCGGGATAGCATTGAGAAGATAATTTTGGCCCGGTTGAGTTGCTTGCGAAGGACCACACTTTGGTCCACATCACTTGGGAGGTGAAGATGTCCTCGAGCCATTTTTGAATAAGATGCTCTTGTCGAGCAAATGGCGATATGATAGGGTTTTACGGGAAGAGGTTCCTGGACATCTCGGAGAACCTCTCGGTTGGGCGATCCCCTCATCATTTCCCAAGCAAGTGCCGATTCGGCATCGGTCAAGTCCAATTTGCCTTCAACAGGCGGTCAAGGATTTCTCCAACATCCTTGTAGGTCAACTTGATGTAGTGGCCTCGATGTAGCCCTTGATATAGCTTAAGTTGGTCGCTCAGAGGCAAGCGGAGGAGGAGGCGAATCATCCTTGTATAAAACTCCTCGGCTAGATGATTCGTAGTGGGTGTCGTTGAGTTGGAACAAGGGAAGAAGTCCACACTCGGCCAAATCTTTTAGAAGGGCATCACCAAGATGTGCTAATGATGGAGTCTCGTCTATGGTCATCCCGGGATGATAGCTTGACACAGGAAGGATCTGATTGGGAGCTCGGCGGCCAATGCGGCCCTGGTTGGCTTAGCAGAGCGGAGGATGAAGTGGTGGCGGCGGCCTTTGAGGATTTAGACTTTCCCTACATGATCGGCAGATGTGAGAACAGCATATATAGAAATCGGAGATATGCAAGAAACAGAGATAATCATGCAATCGATAATAACATAAACAGTACTATTCGATCAAAACCCAAAATATAGACAATTTAAAGCATAATATAAGAACAGTTCATCATCGGGTTTTCAAATATCGGCGAGTTTGTCGATTCAAGCAAACAAACGATATAAATTGAAAACATAGTACCACATGAATCTCTTACAACACATTTTACACCACGAAGCATGATTCAAGCAACAATCGCAATATAGCACAGTTCATCAATGGCGGACAGTTTTAAAGCTCAAATTAGGTCAAAACAGACCCTAAACTGGATTTAAATGACTCGAAGGTGTAGAAATCCTTACCATTGATGATTTTAAGCTTGAAAACTTGAGAAATTTGTAGGTTTAAGAAGATTTGAGGGATTACAGATTGGAAGCTTGAAAGGTTTTTGAAAGTTGAAAATGGCGGTTGTTGAGAGTTGTGAAGAGTCACTGTACATTTTGCCCTTTTATACCTCTGACAGGCCAATAAATGACATTTGATAAAATTTGAAGTCCGCATTTATTACACGATGAGTCAGTACGTATGGCGCGCTTAAGTGCTTATTTCATCAAGGTCGCCTATTTTATCGAAGTCGCCTATTTTATAGAGGCTGATATGAATATAGATCGCCAGTTTATAAAATGACTTAAGGAATTTGCAAGAAAGGTTAAGGATTGAGGTCAAGCATACCAAGCTCTCCTCTTAAATAAGCAAACCTGGTTGAATCAAGTGGTTTTGTGAAGATGTCGCTACGATTCTCTGTAGGCACATATTGCATCGATGTTACCTTTTTCAACATGATCTTTAAGAAAGTGATATCTCACATCAATGTGCTTTGTTTTGGAGTGCATGACAGGATTTTGAGAGATCGAGATTGCTGATGTGTTGTCACACATTATAGGACAATCATCGCTTTTGATCTCATAGTCAACTAGTTCTTTGTTTGATCCACACAATTGTGAGCAGCACTACCGGCGGCTATGTATTACCTTCGTTGTTGAAGTTGAAACAGAGGTTTGCTTCTTCTGGCCCATGAGACAAGTCTATTTCCTAAGAATTGACATGTCCCACTTGTGCTTTTCTGTCAACTTTACATGCAGCAAAATCGGCATCGAATAGCCTATAAGATTAAAAGATGAATCTCTAGGATACCGATTCCCAAATTGGGAGTATCTATCGATATCGATGATTCTTTTATTGCTTGTAGGTGAGACTCCTTTGGATCAGCTTGAAACCTAGCACAAACACAAACGGCAAACATGATATCGGGCCTACTAGCAGTTAAGTATAAAAGTGAACCAATCATGCCTCAGAGAGTCATGTCCACTTTCTTGCCCTTCTCATCTTTGTCAAGATGGCGGTTAGTAGCCATAGGAGTCTTGAAGTCGTTTGCATTCTCAAGACCAAATTTCTTGATGACATCCTTTGCATATTTGGCTTGATTGATGAAGATACCATTTGAACTTTGTTGAATTTGAAGACCAAGGAAAAGTTGAGCTCTCCCATCATGCTCATCTCAAATTTACTCCATAAGCTTTTCAAACCTTTTGCAAAGATTTTCATTAGTAGAACCAAAGATAATATCATCAACATATATTTGAACAAGTAAGGAATGACCTTTATGTTTCATAATGAAAAGAGTAGTGTCAATTTGACCTCTTACAAAGCCTTGAGATATCAAGAACTTTGAAAGGGTCTCATACCGAGCTCTTGGAGCTTGTTTAAGTCCATAAAGGGCTTTCCTCGGCTTGTAGACATCTTCTCTCCTTGAGCAGTCTATGAACCCGGTGGTTGCTCAACATAGACTTCTTCTTGAAGTTCTCCATTCGAAAAGCACTCTTTACATCCATTTGATAAACTTTGAAGTCTTTGTAAGAGGCATAGGCCAAGAATAATCGATAGCTTCTAATCTTGCAACAGAGCAAATGTCTCATCATAGTCAATACCCTCCTCCTGTCTATATCCTTGGGCTACCGGTCTTGCCTTGTTTCTTGTAATATTGCCATTTTCATCCATTTTGTTTCGAAAACCCACTTTGTGCCAATAACGCTTGTCCTTTGGGCCTAGGGACTAGTGACCGGACTTGGCATCTGTCAAATTGGTTTAGCTCTTCTTGCATAGCTTCCACCCACTTGGATCTTCCAGAGCTTCATCAATCTTTTGGGTTCAATGTTAGATACAAATGCGGTAGAATACATGCATTCATTCCTTGAAGCTTGTCTAGTTTGAACACCGGCATTAAGATCTCCAATGATTTGAGTGATAGGATGATCTTTTACTTCCCTAACTTCGCATGTTGAACTTGTCCTATTGCATCGGCGAGTTGGATTCTTGAGAAGTAGTAGGAAGCTTGGTTTTCTAAAGGGTAGGTTAATTCCAAGGTAGGTTGTATGACTTCGGTGTGGAAGGCAAAGGGATTCGGGGTTTTGAGTGTTCATTTGATGGTTCGTTTGAGGATTCTAACAGTTGACTCTTGGAAGATCTTGTGAAGAAGGAGGATCGCAGATCCGGGACTTGGCGTTTGCACTGCCTCATATTCATCAATCATTAGTAACCTTAGGAGCCAAATGTGGCCCAATGAAATCAAATTCATCAAAAGAAACATGTACGATTCAACAACTTTAAGTGAAGTTTTATTGTAAACTCTATATGCTTTTGAAAACTTGGCATATCCCAAAAATTCCTTCATCACTTTTGGATTCAAACTTACCTCTATGTTCTCTACCATTGTAAAGAACATAGCATTTACAACCAAATATTTTAAAGAATCCAATGTTGGGAGCTTCGCCTCTCCATATTTCATATGGAGTTTTGTTATGAAATTTATTTATGATGGACTGTTTTGTGAAGCGGCGGTGTTCACGGCCGCTTGAGAAATACATAGGCGGTTTGGCTTCAATCATTGTCTTTCTGCTTCAATGAGAGTTCGTTTCTTCCTTTCAGCAACTCCATTTTGTTGAGGTGTGCCAAGCTACAGAAATTGTGACCAATTCCATGGTCATCACAATATTTGGCCACACCATTGTTCTTGAACTCTGTTCCATTGTGCGATCGACATCGAGATATCATCCGGCTTACGAGTGTAGTCTTCGAAGAGTTCGATAATGATGTCATATGCTTCATCTTTGGAGGACATCATTTCTACCCAAGTAAATCTTGAGTAATCATCAACTACCACAAGAGTATACTTGCGCCACCAAGACTTGTAGTAGTTACGGGTCCAAACAGATCCATGTGCAAGAGTCTGTAGAGTGCAGTTGTTGATAGGCAAGGCTTGCTTTTGAAGGAAGATTTGTGTAGTTTGCCTAGTTGACATGCTCTGCAGACGTGTGATTCAGGTGATATTTTAGGCAAACCAACAACTAGATTGTCTTTTGATAGCTTCTCCAGGTATTTGAAATTGAGATGACTAAGCCTTTTATGCCACAACAGTGTTTGTCGTTGATGACCTAGCAACCAAGCATAGATTTGATTTTCTTCCAACGGCATTTAGGTCAACGCATAGACATTCCCTTTTCGAATCCGTCGGGATAGTTGAACATGTCTCATTGTCCTTTATGAGACATTGACTTGAGGAAAAGCCGAGTTAGACCTTTATCACGAAATTGTGATATGCTCGGTGTGCTTTAAACCTTCAACTAGAGAGACTTTGTTGATGGAGAGATTGCCTCGATTATACTTCCATAACCAATGGTCTTCCCTTTTGAGTTATCTCCAAATATGACCGAGGGACCTTTGCTTCAACAATACTTGAGAAAGATTTGGATCACCGTCATATGCTTTGAGCATCCACTTGTCTAGATACCATAGATCTTTCTCTTCTTCATTGACGACCATAAAGCATTCTGAAATATAGACATTTAAGAATATGGTCCCCTTTTATTTTTGGGTCCTCAAGGTTAGCAACCTTTTGGGATCCACACTTGTTTAACCTTTGGAGGAGTAAATCCTCTAGATTTAGGTGTGAATCTCGAGAAGGCATTCATGAATCTCATGACCATGGCATTTGCGAAGAGCATTTGTGAAATCCTTCAACATGAGTAATGATTTCTTTTTGAGGCTTCTTAATATCGCCAGTCTTTGGAATGATCTTTCTGCGATAATTGGCCTATAGGACTTAGGGCGATAATGCCTTTTCTTGTTGATGTTAGGTTTACCATAGGTAGACCTCTTATCAAAAGATTTTGTATTTGAGCACATGTCCTTTAAGCTTTTATCCAGAATTCACTTCTTTTACCCTTTTATAGGCGGTGTTGGGATCGCGGTCTTGCCTTTGACAAATTTAATAGGTTTGAGCGAGAATTCCTAGACTTGCTATTAGTCATCCTGTTTTCTTAGGGTGACTAATGGCGAGTTTTAGTTGCTCGAGACTCACTATTAGAGAGTCATTGTGCGGTGCTTTCTTTTGGACTTGTCTTTTGTGTTCTTGGGATAAACAAAAGGAACTTTGTTAAAGCAAGTCCTTGCCTTTTGGAGGCTGCTGGTCATAAGAAACTTCTACACCAATTCTTGACAATTACGAGATGTCTCATCCTTTTGAGAACTAGAAGAACTACCTACTTTGAACTCACTTTGGAAACCAATGCCGGTTTGTCATCTAAAGTTTTGGTTTGAGAGAATGGCATCAAAGTTTCCTTTAGAGTTATTCCAAGTATTGACAACCTTTTGAAGGTCATCTTTCTCGAAATTTATCTTCTTGATGTGTTCAAGTAGAAATCCACTTTTGGTCAAAGCTTTGTTCTCTTTTTGCAATTTGATACTTTCGACTTCTTATCAAGATCTTTGATCTTAGACATCAAGGTTGATTTCTCGACGGCTAGTTCATGCTTCTTGGCTAATTTCACATAGCGGCTTTGAATTTTGAAAACTCTTCCAGCATGTCTTTGTTAGCTTTGATGAGCTCTCCCTTTGATGGTTCATTAGCTCATCATCATCATCATCTTGTCATCTTGTTGAAATGGTAGTGACCTCACCTGAATCATGTGGTGACTCCCGGCCATAAGGCATATGTTGGCTTCTTCGGAAAGTCACAAGTCATCCTCATCGATGTGGTGTCACACCATGTGGGGTTGCTTTCATCAATGTCTTGGCCACCATCCCTTTTTGTTTTTGAAATTTAGTGGGACGTTTCTTATAAAATTCATATTTTGGCTTTGGACATTTAGAGGCAAAATGGCCTGGTTTCCTACTGTTAAAACAAACTAGCTCATTATCCTTTTGATGGTCTGTGATTTATAAGGAGCGAGAATTTTTTGGTTGGCGGTTGTTTTATAAGGAACAGCAGTTTTGTGAAAGGCTGCCTATGTGATGATGGTTTATTAAACCTTTTGAAGCGTTGATATTTCTTTACAAACATAGCAAAGGCTTCGTCGAGAAGAATATCATCATCTTCCTTTGGATGTAGAAGGTGTTTCATCGGGTTTTGAACGGGAAGGTTCAGTGACATAGGTGGTAAGGACAAGTTTTAAAACTCTTTTCCATTTCTTGAGCTTGTTGGATCTCAAGCTCATAAAGCGAACTAGCATAAAGGTTTCTAAGAGTCAATTTGTTTAAATCTTTTGACTCTTTCATGGCGATGATTTTAACATGCCATAGATTGCTAGTGCATTTAGAAATCTCATGTTTATTTCTTTCTTTTCATACTTCTTTCCTAATGAATAGCAAGAGTTGACTACCTCATAGAATGTCATGTGCACTTCGCGAGACTCTTTGGGATCCTTTTGAAGGAGTCAAACTTACGGATGCGGGTATATAATTTGTTGTTCTTTGTCTCGCCATCACCTTCAAGATATTCAAGGATGGCTTCCCACATCTCCTTTCTTTGTGTCCAAGTTGATAATCTGGCGATAAGTGCTTATATCAACACGGTGGTAATGATGTTGATGGCCTTTCCATCGAGGCATCATTCTTTCGTCTTCATCATCCCACTCTTCTTCGCTTTGGTACTTGGGTGCAGCGGTTGGATCATGGCCGATGTATTAGGCTTCATTGGAATTCGGGTCCATCGTGACACATTTCCACAGCGTTTATCAATTGAATTCATATGTCTTTTGACTTTATCTTTCCGGATGTCAAAGTGAACTTCATCCAAGAGCGGACAATGGTTCACGTTTGAGGTTTCCAACATTTGGTGGCAGCCATGATCTTTAATCTCTCGAGGGTTAATCTCGGAAAAACTAGTTTTCAAAGAGTTAAGCTCGATACCAATTGTTAGGTCAAGGTTGCTCTATATAGGCTAGAAGGGGGTTGAATAGCCTATGTCCAATTTTTGAAATTGATTCAAAAATCTTACTTCACTAGGGATTTAAAAATTTTGCGGGCGGAAGTCTTGTGAAGCGGGACAAGTTGAGAATGGGCGATCTTGGCGAGGACAAGATCGGCGGTTCTTAACAGTTGGAAATACGGAAATTTAAAGCAACACAATCAAATCACAATCACACAAAAAGAGACGGAATATTTAATATGGTTCACACTTATAAATAAGTGCTACGTCCACACCAAAGTGGTCAACTTTGGATTTGAAAATCGTGTACTAAGTTTTCCACTAGATATTTTACAAACTAAATCTCTAATGGATTGTGTACAAAAATTTTGTTGACCAAGTGTTTGTGTGGGAGAATTGATATCAATAAGATACAATTCTAGTGAGCTATGAAAAGCTAGGTGTTGCAATCAATGAAGAGCTTTAATGGACTGATCGTCTTAGATTGAAGCTCTTCAAAGAAGGAAATACAGAATAGGGCGTTTAAGCTTTAATGCACTTGAAGAAGATGAAGAAGATTGAGTTGTAGTTGTTGAAGTGTATTGAATGCAGCAATGGAGTCTCCTTTTATATGCGGAGGAAGCTTGGAGCCGTTGGAGGTCTTCTAATTTGAATTTAAGAGCAATTAATGCTCTAATCAGTTGTTGACTCGATAAGGCTGGCACATGGCTTGCGATCTGTCTCACGACACTTTGCTAAAAATAGGCGATGCAGTGCACGGGAGGAATGTCCTTTTCGATTGTATGCCAAGAATGGAAACTTCATTGAATGCTCTTTGCGGGTTAACGTTGCATCGAAGTCAATGACTTCAAATCGGGACATGTCTTGGCGGTTCTATCGGACGTTCTTGGAGTCTTCAACTTGGCGATGAGGCTTGGCTTAGATGAACTTGTCGATATTTTGAAGAACTTCTGCGATGCACACTTCGCCGGATGTAGGGAGGATGGCCGATATCCTTACAGTATCTTCTTCAAGAGCTTATACAATTAGCAACCCTAAGCTATTCAAGCTATGCCTAAGTACAAGTTGCCACTCTATGAGACACGCGAGGCCCATTAGTCACCTTGACTTAGACTTAGGTTATGGATTCAAGCAAATCTAGGCTAAGATGCAACATAACTTCATTCATAAATTCATCGTGGGCTACACCTAATCCTAGAAATGAAACTACTCACACATGATTGAAGAAATCAACAAGAACATCATGGAAACATTATAAAACAACGAAATGAAAATAATAAAATTAAAGAGAGAAGAAAGAACTTGTCTCCAAAATGATTCCAAATGATGAAGTCTTCAATCTTCAACTTACAATCCAAATCTACCCTAAAAATTGTGTAGAAAAAGATATGAAAAATCCTAGCTTTTTTGTAGAGAATGAGAAAGTGTCCACTAAAGAGAGAATGCGCTCCCTTTTTAATCTAGAGGAGACGAGCGAAAGGAAACTCAAGAGTTTCTTTTCTAATTTAGACCAAAATTACACTTGATACTAATATAGGGCGAAACAGTAAATCTGCCCAAAATCTGCCGATTCGCGGGTGCGAAAGAAATCGCTGACTAGGGTGCGAACAAAAGCTGCATTCATTAGAACAGTGCCTAAATTCCACTGCGAAATAAATCGCATGCCACGAACAATGCGATGGCACGAACCTCTTCCTTTCACTTTAAATCACCACCCAAGCTTAAACTTTGATCCAAAATGCTCCAAGTCGCACAATTAAGCTCAAAGATAGTGAAATGAACTAAAACAACTAATTTTACTTTGAAATACACATTATTGAAAAGAAAACAAGTCTAAAAACATCCTAAAATATAGACATTTTGTACATTTATCACTCCCCCAAGCTTAAGCTTTGATCGTCGAGCAAAGAAATAGATTTCAAAACGAGATAGCCCAGGACCAAAAACTAGAAAGGACACCATCTCAAGAATGCAAATGCATTACATCATGGAATTATCACTCAAAACCATCAACACACTAGCAAACGATTCTCATGATTTCCAAGCTAATAAAGTCTCAAACGCTCAATGCAACCCATGAGTCACTTAAGCAAAGAAATGCCTAGCACCCATCTAGCTCGGATTATGCCACCTCATGAATATTAAAGCTGAAATTATCGGGTCAAGGGACACTCTCCATTCAAGCTATCAACTCAATCGACAAGGCACGAGGCAAAGCGAACAAGATCATTAGGGCTTTATTTAAGCTTGTAACGTTAGGCCAAGGTGAGGATACAAATGAAGGAATGGATAAATCAAAGCAAGAGAGCATTAAATAAACATGTTAAATACAAACTTGCTCACGAGAAAGTGCTTCACTTTCCCAATCCACTCACCAATTTCAACAATCCCCAAACTAAATTTCTTGAATAGCTCACCACCAAACGAAACATTCCCTTATTTCCTCGTGAGAGATTGAAACACATGCATAACTTTTTCTTCCTTCTTTTTTTTTTTTTTTTTTTTATTCTTTTTTGGTTCTTTTTCATGATTTTTTCAAGGCATGCTAATTCATTTTCTCTTTTTTTTTTTTCTCTTTGATTTTCTTTTTGAGAAATCACCCACCAATTACATTTTCAACAATCACCAACATTTTTTCAACACCCCTTTCTTCTTTCTCTCATTCCACCACAATAGTAAACATAACATGAAGCATCAACCCGACAAAGCACACAATACACATGATTTCATTTAAAGCTCTCTTGAAGGGTAGGATAAAGTGTTTAGGCTAAATGGGTAGGTAAATGCGAGGTTAATGAAACGAACATCGAATGGGGGACATTTGTGTGCGAGCACACACCATTCTTCAATTAGGCTCAAGGGGACACTAGGGATACAATCTTTGCAATGGGTAGGCAAGAAAAGGCTCAAATGGTCAAAAAAATGGCCTAAATCATGTCCTTATCACCACAATGCCCATGCCTAGCTTCAATCATCATCAAGCAAAAACTTTAAGAAAATCCCAAGATATCAAAACTCAACTAAAATATTCACAAGGTAAACATAATACTTCGCTAGATAGCACCAAGAACAATACTAAGACTTTGTGAACAACACGAGCATACAAATTACGCCCAAGATAGAATTAACAAGGGAATCGCTACTTTCTATCAACTAGCATGCAAATGACTCCAAGATTACTCCACCAATGCAATAAACATGCATACTCTACAAATACCTTCCAAGAACAAAAATGACCAAAACTAGAAGCTTAGGTGTTTCAAAAGCTCAAAATGTCAAAGTTTAAAACCAAACAAAATGAAATTACCATCTCCCCCAAGCTTAAAATCACATTGTCCTAAATGTACGAAAACGAAGAGATTACCAACGGGGAAATGGAACGAACTCACCAAATTAGAAGCGGCGAATCATTGGAACCACATTGGGTGGCTTAGAGCGACTAAAATGTCGATTGGCGCTTTTGCTCTTCCACGAATTGACTCAATTGATGCAAACAACTCGAATCGAAGATTAGCTAGAGCACTTATTGATTTTGCAGCCACCATGATGAAAAGAGGTGTCAATTGATTTTAAAATCACCAAAATCCCCATTTCCCACCTTTCTGCGCCTTGAATCTCCCTAGAAATCCTAATTCCCAAATCCTCTTAATTGATGGGTAGATGGGAGTAAACCCTAGGTTTAATGTATAAAGAGATGAGGGAGAATGAACGTTTTGATTCCTAGGTTTTGATTTGGAGATTGGGACGGTTATACAAGAGAGGAAGATGAAAGAGCGTGGCTTGATTTGGGTGATGAATGTGGGAAGAGAGAGAGAGCGACGTTTAGTTTTGGGCAAGGGGTTATTGACGGTTTTTTTTTGGTTTCATAGGTGCGAAAAAATTCCCACCTTAGGTGCGAACAGGCTGAACATTCCTCATTCCACACCACTTCAATTTCACGGGCACGAAAAGTTTCGCACCATGGGTGCAATTGTCTTGTGAGAATTCATATTTTCCACTGTTTCAACTTCATGGGTGCGAAACTTTTCCCACCTTAGGTGCGAACAAATCTGAGAACTTTAATTCCCCATGTTGTAAAATTGCCCCAAATATAATTTGACTGGGCATGACCAATCCTGCTCAATAAATTTTCTACTCTCAATTCCACAATGAGGCTTCATCAAATCAGCCTTCAAACAAAAACCTTTCTTCCAATCAAACGAGTTCATCTTTGGTCAAGCCTTCACCTTTGATCTTAGATGCAACACAAAAAAAAACTACAAAACAAAGTTAAAACAAAACAAAACAAATACTACAAGCATGATAAAAAAAAGAACTAAAAGAGAAAAAATGAAATGAAAATGAAGAAAAAAAAAAAAACACACTTGGGTTGCCTCCCAAAGCGCTTGTTTAAGGTCATTGCTCGACCCCATTTTGAATTCAATCAGGAAGTCGTGGTTTGTAAGAAGAGGTATTTGTGGTACCCTTCTTGTTTTCGTATTTATCGCCATGCTTCCCTTAATCTCCATCCATTTACCTCAACAACCTTAGGTGCATCTCGCCAATTCTCAACATCTTCTTTCGAAACCTCCTTCAAAAGTACACTTATCTTGCAACCGTTTGTGTTTGAGTTCTACTGGAGCTTGCTCTTTCTTGAAAGTTTGGGCCATTGGAAACAAGATCATTCTTTTCAACTTGTACTTTTGAAGTGGAGGATTAAAGTTTGCCTCGAGCAAGTGTGAATATGCAACACATCAGCATTCCCATTGCTCTTGAGCTCATCTTTCACATGAAACTCCAAAGGATCATTAAAGAAATATTGTTCATGTTCATTTTTCTTTGTTTGATCCGCAGACAATCACTTACAATAATTCTCAAGAGAAAACATTTAGAAGCATTTGACAATTCAAATTCAACTTTTTCCTCCTCAATATTCAAAAGAAAGCTTTTATTTTTAACATTCACAATCACCCCAGTGATTGGCAGGAAAGGCCTTCCAAGAATTATGGGGATTCGAGCATCCTCATCCATTTCTAACACAACGAAATCGGAATAAAGAACTTACCCACCTTGATAGGTACATCTTCCACTATACCTACCGGATACTTAACAAACGATCCGCCCATTAATATGTAAATCACCTAAGACCAACTTCTTAAACACAGACAAGGCATAAGAAACACTGGCACCGAGGTCACGGCATGATCAAAATGCACATTGCCAATAACACAAGGTGAAAAGCTGCCTGGATCTTTAAGTTTTTGGGTATCTTATTTTGAACCATGGCACTAGACTCCTCCCGTCAAAGCAATGGTTTCATATTCCTCAAGTTTTCTTTTATTAGACAAGATTTCTTTCAAAAATTTGGCATAAGTT